>VMRN01000088.1:31061-55105 GCA_010277015.1 Poeciliopsis turrubarensis | reverse complement strand
ATAATAATAATAATAATAATAATAATAATAATAATAATAATAATAATAATTAAAGATTCTATTTGTATGTTTTATATTTGTTACACAATCACCTAAAGAATAAGTGTCAATTTTTCCATACAATCTTATTTAAAGTATGTAACATTTTATTTAAAACAAAACCTTGACGATGTGCAGAGAATCTGACAAAGGCCTGTTGGTTTTCTTTGAAGTGATTAGCTAGACGCAGTAGATAACATCAAAAGTCACATTTTAATCCAGAGATGATGGTAATTAATGATAGGTTAATGTTACCAAGAGACTGGAACCAGGAACTTGTTACAAGAACACCTAAAAACATAAAAAATGTGTATGTGTTCGTCAGCGATTAGGATAAGAAACAGTTTCTTTGGCTGCTCAATAAGCAAATAGCTCTCGTCTCTGCAGACCTGAAGTCTAAGCAGCTTGTGTCCGAGATATGTTGGGTCTTCAAAGACTTTAGTAGCTCTTTTCCTGATCCTAGAGTCCTGGACGGAGACTTTAATAATTGTTCAATACAGATTGGACCTATTCTGCTTTGTGGATGGGTCAAAGTGATAGACGACGTCAGGACAGATCTCTCACCTAGCGTGAGTGGATCACGTCAGGTCACCAGGAAGAGTCCTTTCTAGGAACCAAAAGGAATGGATCATAGTAAGATTTAAGAAATTTCACAGACTACTCTGCTGAAGTGCAGTCATTTCTGAACAGAGAGAGGAAAAGAGTGGGGTGGGAACACATCCTGAGGGGGCGCCTGTGCTGATGGTTTTTATGATGGAGAAAGGACTCCCACCCCCCTCACTTGATGACAATAGTTTGTTCTGAGTCAATGTGACTCCACTCATCACATAATGAATTGACAGCCCAACCAATAAGCTACTTCACTACTAATGTGAGATATTGATACATTTATAAGTCTAACTTCATTAAGTAGATTTGTTTTGCTAATTTCTGTAAAAAAAAATTGAGTCTCATAAACCATTGCTTACACTTTTTCATCTTCCTATAGTCTCTTTTTATTACCAAATGAAAAACTCTTTTTGACTATGTGACAAATACCATTTGCATTTAAACTGTAGCTTAAAAATGTCCAAATTTCTGCCCCGTAAAGAACCATTTTGGAAATGTGTGCCTCTTCCAGTCAGGGCTCCACCAAGTGCCAGTGTTTTTGAACCAGCATTCCTTGGCCATGAAATGTTATTTATTGGTACGGAGATTGTGTATTATTTGTTGCAGTTCCTCAGAGAGATGTCCGAGAGAGCTTTAATAACTTTCGTAAGCATTGGCTCTGATGTGAAGGATATAGTACCTATGGTAGACTGCTCTTGGATCTAACATCATGGTTAGACTTGCTTCGAAACTGTCAAGCTCTTCCACATTGAACGCAGGACACAGTCGTGCTGCCACTATGCTAATGAAACGCCACAATCTCATCAAAGTGCAAGCTCAAGAGATTTATGTGTATCATCTGTCATGCCCTATGACGGAGTGGAGTGTATTCTGGATGCACAGCTGAAAGTCCCTGTCAAGAACACCTGTGATCTGTTTGATTTTTAATGTTATGGTGCAATCCTAATGAAAGTGGGAAGAGGGCTATCTATTGCACACACAAAGACATCATTTCCACTCCAAAGGCAGTTTGCTTATACTACTACCCTTACACTGCAACACAAATTTTCACACAGTTTTAGAGATGCATTTTCCCTTTCATGTTCACAAAACAGTCCACAGTTTGCTCCAGCAGCAACCACACTCAGCTGCTTGATAAATTAAAGACCTTTTATCTAAGTGTTCTCCCTCATTTAGCACAGTGTGGCTTTTTGGTTTTAATAGTTGAAGTTTAAGAGGAATAAAAAACTTTTTGTGAAGTCTTTTTTTCTTTCACTATTTTTAATCTGCATTTTGTGGCTGTTCTCGTTAAAGTGTTCGGAAAATAAATGTCTTTTTTGTGAAACAGAGGGAGAAGACAGGGAATGAGTAAAAAGTTTGATTAAAAAAGAGAAAGGGGAGGAGATAAATTGTGATGGGTGCCATGCTTTGAAGTATGCCACAGTGAGCAATCACGGCCATTTTGGTGTTATTATGCAATCTCTCTCTCCTCCTCCTCTTTACCTCCATCTGTCTCTGTCCCCCCTCTCTGTCCATCTGTCTTGCCTGCTCGCCTTCCCGTCTGTTCCCATGTAACCCTCCTTGTACCCCAGCATACACACTTACAGCCCGGCCTTATCTTCATTCCCAGACAAGGCTCCCCGTTTGGGCTGTCATTATAACCACTTTGAATCGCCTTGCTTCATGGCGAACGTAGAGAGACATGCTGTGCCCAATCACACAACTCTTTCTTCCATTCCCATAGATGCATGTCGTATTCCACTCTGAGAAAGGTAATATGTATTGAAGGATTCAACTTTAAAATCCTGGAGTAGCTGAACGCAGTTTAAAATGTCTTTCCTTGTGATAAATGCTCCCAGACATGGCTGGCATTCAACTTATGCAGTCCAGAGCAAGAGGCTTTCTTGTCTAAGTTAAAAGGCTTTGCCTGCTAAACTGACAAATCTCTTTTGCACAAGTACGTCTGGAACTTTTAGCTTTTTAAGGTAGCATGTAGTCATTAACATGACAAATCATAGCCAAAATTAAAATCACGCTGGCACTTATACAAAAGAGGATGAGAGAAAGAAAGAGAAAGAGAGAGAGGCAGATGGAGAGAGAGCATTTTGGACATTAGTCATACAATGTGAAATGTGCAAACTAATCCACTTCACAGTCACAATAAACAAAGGAGTTTTGATTAACCAATATGAATCTCAGAATGAGTACCAGGGCTTGAATTCAGAAAGTTTTAAGATTTCTTTTAGGAAAGCATTTAATTTTAGTTAGTCTGAACAAGGGGAAACAGTATGAAAACGATTAAAGACCAACTAAGGGCTTTAATTTTCACAGATTTTTTTTTTTTGCTTTGATAAAATCGTCAGCTGTCGCAAGCTATGGTGAGTGATTCATTTGACCATAGTTTTCAAAATGTTATAACATGACTCTGTTTGGATTACACATGATTAGACTAAATAGACTTTGTATATCTGGTATTGAGTTGGATTTGTTCATTTAATGAACGAAATTAAGCTCAAATTACGCTGCTGTATGTTCTTGAAAATTTGTAAAATTATTGATCTGTTATTAAACTCTACATTAAGTAAAGGAAGTCCAAATGTACGCCTGTCTGAGCTCTCTGACCATGCCAGCAATATCATTCAGGGTATTTTCTTCTTACTGTCATCCTCATTAGGAAAACAGTACACAATCACATCCATCTCAGTTTTATATAGGGTTGTCTGCTGCTCTATTTGAATTACAGGACTTAAGAATCAATTAGGATTCTTATTTTGGAAAAAAAAATAATCACACTGATTTATGTGCTTGTTTCAATATATTCTGCTTTTTTTTTTATTTTGGGGTTGTTCTAGTTTTCCTTGAAATAAACAAATTTATTCATTTCAGCCAGGTTACAATAAATTAATTTATGTTCATAGCCGACCTATCCTGTTGCTTTCATAATTTGTATTTTCTAATGTCTGATTTCCAAAAATGTCTATTCCTACTCATATTTAATGCTTTCATTGACAGAAAGTACAATGAGTGAAATTTTGTCTGAAAAAAAAAACACTCCATTTTGACGACATTTGTGATAACAGTCATTTTTAAACTATCACAATGTTCGTTTTTAATAAGATCTTGGCTTTTAAAGGGGAGCATTATGTAAAATCGACTTTTTGGAGCCTCGTGTCATGTTGTCATTCCCTCATTAAAAACATACCTGGAGTGTCGCTTTCATTCTTTCATATGTGCTCGAGAAATCCTTGAATCCACCGTAGCAGCCATTAGGGGGTGCCTCAACGCCTACTAATTCAAAGCAGTGCCTATTTTCACAAAGCTCCTCCTTGGAGCTGCAGTCTCCAGCCGAGTTTCCGCCCCTTAGCTGTTTCAGACAAGTTGAAGCAGCAATTAGCAAACACCTGGTGGAGCTGCAGCCCTGCTGAGCTCATGATGCAAACTACCTCTGACTCAAACGCTCCCAGGAACATTTGTAAATGGCATAACGGAGAAGCTTTGTTGTGGTGCCATGCTGAAAGCGGAGCATCACAAAGATGGCCAATTTCAAGGCATCAAATTGCAAAGTCAAAATTCTTGTAAGTTATTTTTGATGTATACAACATTTTTATAACAACTGATGATAATTTAGTAACTTGATTGGGCTGTAAAATGGCAATATTTGCAGGGAAGATAAATAACACTGCTTCTTTAAGGTATTAACAGGGCTGTTGCATATTATACAATTACCTTCCACCCATTCAAGTTTTCATTCTCAAAAGTGCGAAATTTAAAATATATTCACTTTAAAACTCAAGGTGTACGTGAGCTATTCAATATTTTTAGCACATCTGTAAAAGGGTCAATGATGAATATTATCCTTTCCGATCTTTGGAGTTTTTAAAACTCACATTCTTACAATGTTTGAAATAAATATTTTCTCTTTATTTTTCTTCCCACCTAACTTTTACAAAAGAAATTGCCTGATGAAAGCACTTCTACCTGCTCATAATGCTTTATTACCTTGGAAACTCTTTCAAGGGTTAACCTGCTTTGTGAATAGCTTTTATTCTCATTTTTATGGGAAACACCTTCAGTTCATTGATTTTTTTTTCTTTTTTTTTTACTACCACTCGGAGCATCTTTTTGCAAAAAGATGTTTTGTTCAATTCAACACAAGGTCTCTGCTTTGGTGTTCAGCAATGTTTTATGTAAGTTTTAAAGTACTTTTAGGGGCTCTGCATTCTTGAAGCAAGTCTGACAAGTTTAATGGCTAAAAGGCAATATTCTTTAAAACAGTATTGTCTGCCAAATATATTTAGAGTCTAGCGTTATGATAAATAGCTGGGTTTAGTTTTGAAGGAAAACAAAATGTCCCGAAGCCTGATCTCAAAGTAGATTGGTTTGAATTCAAAAGGTGTTAACTCTGCCAGCAGCTACTGTGGCTGACTTTTTATAGAAGCAGCACTTTCTAAAAGTCAGGAAAAAAAGGATGCTGTTCGTCACATATTTGCAATTTTATTTCTACTTGGATACATTTGCCTGGGAGTACAAAATAAGTTATATGAACACAGAGTTTTGGAGATATTAAAAGCTTCCTGAACCTCAAGTTTTGTTTCAAAATAAAGTTTAGTTTTTGAGCCACCAAGCTGCCTTTTGACTATCTGCAGGGTAGGGACACTGGAGATTAGATGCAGGTGATAGGAATGAATGAGCTTTCAGACTTTGCCTGAGGTCTCACAGAAGCTCTTGACGAGATGAAGCGGTTTTCAGAACTCGCAGAAGCAACAAGCAACTTCAAAAAACTGCAGAGTCTCAGATGTTTTCACAAAGTGCAGATGTGCATTTCTGCATCAGAGATGAAATTATATTCCAAAGGAAGAGGTCACTGAAGTTCAGTGCATACAAAAGCTTTACGTGTGAATGCAAAACTTTGCCCCAACCCTTAAATTATCTAAGGCTCTAAAGAGACTTAAAAAATGTGTACGAAATAAATCTGGCAAATGTAAAACTCTGTAACTAATGGCCAACTGTTTTCCTTTAGCCAACACCGAATCGGCAAAAGGAAATGGCTATTAATAACTTCAGTAAACAGATTTTTCTCTCTAAAAATTTTTTTACAAGGTTACATTTTGATAAAGGTTCTCAGTTTATCTCTCCACAAATCAAATATGGGAGATAAAATCCTAAAAAGCAAAAAGTTAACTTATTTATTACTTACTCAATGTTATGTTTTCCTTTTTTTTTTTCCTCTGACATAAATCATGTCATCAACCCATAGATTTATTCTGAGTATTAGAAAAATAAATATGTGGAGAAATTCAAACTAGCTGCTCCTCTCTCAAGTGATGAATCGAGAACATCAATTGATCATTTCTTATCGGTGAGTTAGTTTTGGTTTGGTTTTTCTCAAGAGGTGCAAAACTTTCAGAAATCGTGTCAGCTTCCACACTTATAAAGCACCGGACCTGCTCCGTTTCCATTTGATAGTATGATACAATGATCAGAGGCTGGGGTGTTTAGGCATGTTTTTATTGTAGGAAAAAAGTTATTTAAAACATATCAACATATCACACGAACAATCTAAAGGGTTTTAATAAAACAATTTAAAAAAAAATGCACAAAGTACTCATCGTGACATGCACTGTATTTGTCATTAATTTAAGAAAACATTTTGATCTTGGCAAAGGAAAATAAGTGTTTGCTCATTTTAGTGCACAGCAGAGTCTTCAGGACCCACTGCCCTGCATGTTTTAGACACTCTGCTCCACAGGATTCAAATGACTGAATGAATTACCACCTCAGCATGTCATCAAGCTCAGCAGAAATTTGTTAATGACCCATTAATTTAAATTAGGTGTGTCGAGGCAAGGAAACATTTAAAACATGCAGGGCAGTGTTCCTGAGGACAAACATAAAAAAATAAAAAATAAAATACGTTCCACAGCAACTGGATTTGGTGACGCATCATTGACAATAATGGAAAGTCTCCTAAGACCAATTTAATTTGTGGAAAAATTAAATGAATTATGGAAAAAAAATAATCCCTATGTCATCCAGGCTAGAAGTTGAAGCAATTAATGGTTCAACAGACTTTTTTGTAGCTGGCGACAGCATCGAATAAACCTTGTTGTTTTGTATGTAAATATTCCTTAGGAAGTCCCCTCTTTGTTTCTCTTTTTGCATGTGTGTTGGTGTACAGGTGCAGCTTTCAGGAACGTTTAGGGTCTTGGAAAGGCCATTGCCAGTCCGAGTGCCTCTTCATGTAACTAATTCAGTGGCATATCTCCTAACTTCTCCAGACAAATACAAGAGTGAAAACTTGGTAAAAACCTATAGGTGAGCTCAAATACCTGATGCCCACATTTTTCCAGAGAGCCTTATGTATTCAAAAGTCATGTTAATGTCTGGTTAAAGTAAAAGTCCTTGCAATGTCTTTGTCGAGATCAGTTCTCCTTCCTCTCTCCTTCAATTACTTAAATTATGCTTGGTGCCATTGTGGATTTCGACTTATGAACAGGAGAGATGCAGACAACAGTTTCAGCAGATACATGAGCCAGGCAGCATTTAGTCATAATTGGCAGCTTTTATTTCACTTTGTCTGGCTGTTTTTGCTTTCTCTGTATTAAGCAGGTGAACTAAAACAAAGCTGTGAAGACCAACCACATTTTGACTATGAGCCCAGACAAACAGCTAAGCTGCCAATATTTTCAAGTAACATTTTGTTGCAAAAACAATCCCAAAATGCCTCAGTTCACAATAAGGCAGCAAATACTGTGGGTGCTGTTGATACATCAAAAGTGACACCCATCCCAAAAGTTGCTTTTCTGAAATATTCCAGCCAGATCGTAACTTTTATTGAAATTTCTGATAAATGTAATCTTCTAGACAGGCTGTATTGTAACAGATTGAGTCACTTTGTGTTAAAAACAAAACTATTTGAACTATGTTTTTCCACACAGCCTTTTTTTAATAATTGTTCCAAAACAAATAGCATTAAAGCACTGATGCTAAAGCAAACCAGCATATTTACAACATAAAGAGCAGCCTGACTTTCTTTTCTATATTTAAAAATAAAATATACAAATCACTTCAGTGGAAAATGATGAGTCCAACAGTGTCATAAATTTATTCACGTTTTAAAGTGTTTTGTTAACTTTTAATTAATTATGTGGCATATTTGCCAAAAAATAAAATGGGATCCAATTATAGATTATTCAGTACAAACATGATTCAGATGGTAATTTTTCCTACTTCATTAATTCTACTAATATCTCAGTGAAAACTGGACACATAAAGTAGCATGAACTACACAAATATAGCATTTTTCTTCCTTTTTTTATTAATTAACATCATTTTTCCATAAACCTTGCACGCCTCATTAAGAAAAATCATTTAAGGGACTTTGTTTCTTTCTGTTTCAGATCTGCTTTCAAGTGATTTAATTCTGTGATCTGCACATTTATTACACCTTGCAATCAACTGAAAGCCTCAGTACAGACTGAGGGGGTTGAAGTTAATCCAGGAATATTCTGACCCTGATTCACCTCAAAAAGCAGTCAAGCACATATCCACTATGAACTATGAGGGGTGACACACAACTGCAAAAAGTGCATGTTATTACACACACAGTGCACAACATAAAGTCTGCACAGTCCTCATTGTGTTCACAGGACATTTAAAATGACATCTGATTTGACCCAAAAACTTGTAATTGAACTACAAAGAAAAAATTGCAATCACATAGTCACACTGAGACCCTGAAGAACAGGATGCGTGTTTTCAGATATTCTTGATAATTAGACCTATGTGGTTGGCTGACCTACTGCATCCAGCAGAATGTGCAAGGTCACAAAGGCTCATAAGAATAGAAAGTGGTAACTTATGCAGGGAATGTTTGCTTTTAACAACTACTACAAAGTCATTCCCAAAGGACATGGAAAATCAGGAAAATCAAGTTAACATAAAAAAACAGTATTCATGTACTTCATGTACCAATTTGTGTCACTTTAATTGTGTCACAAATGTTTAGTTAGACTCCTATAATAAAAAATCAGCTCAGCAGGAGACCTTTAGTGTCAGATTTCAACTCAGCTGGACACTTTCAAAATGGTTTTTCAGCACCATGTTCCAATATGATAGATTAATTCCTTCAATAATATGATTATGTGTTTTCCTACCAGGTGTGGGTTGTTTGTGGGTTTTCCAAGAGTCCAAAGACATTAAAGGTAAGTGACTCCTAATTGACTTTCTATTAGTGTTTGTGTTGATCCTGCAATGGCTGGTGACCCAACCAGGTATCCTTTGAGGATTGTGAACTGTACGTGATTTCTCCCATTGAAATTGATGCTGTATTGAAAGTCTGGTGATTGAATAGGTTTATCAATTTCAGATTAAAATGTGTTGTTACAGTTACTGTAACAATATATTTTATATTTCTGCACATTATTTAGCAATAATGTGCAGAAATAGTTCAAGATAAATATTTTTGTAAAAACTTGGTAATACCAAGAGGTCGCTGTTTACTTCATTACGTGTGTGATTTTAAGATTTATTTTTATCTTCAGGACCTGAAGATAAAAATACAATCTGTGGATGTGTGGGTCATTGTTAGTTACAGTTTCACTTGTTTTAAACTTTTTCATTATTGCTCGTACTGTAGGCGTAGGCAAGTTTAGGCCAGTAGTTATTTTCTTGCATCCATGTCTTTATTTCTGAAGATCACAACACACATCTGCCTTATTTGAATGCTATGTTTTCTTGTCTTTGCGATATTCAAAAGTAGAAAAAAGTAAAGTAAAACAAGAGCTCCATTTGTGGTTTTACCCATCAGTGTAAAGATATGATTTAAGACAATTTTATAGCTGATAAACTCCAAAACTGGTATAAAATCAGGCTTCAGGTAAATTTCTAATATTCCATAAATCTTCAATAATTGAAGCATGCAAGATGCGTCTCCTGCAGTAACACACATACTTCAGCCAAACTTAAAATCAGTGAGATCAATAACTCTGGCCACCTGCGATTGCTGTAATATGTTTTTTAGAACTTGAACATTGACAATTTATTCTGATTTTATTAGATAAAACTGCTTGAGAAGGCTTTAAGAGCATTGCTCTCCCTTTACCAAGAGTACCACTGTAAGTCAAAGGTGTATGTTTACTCCTCCATGAGTAGGATTCAATTGTCTTCAATTAATCCCTTTACCGTTTCATTTAGTAGCATTAAAGTTATTCATGTGCATTTTTTTTTTTGTTTCCTGAAGTGAAACTAAAACATGTGAGTTTGTTGATGGATTATATCAACCAATAAAAACATTGCAATCTTGTCTTAATAAACTCAATCATTAGGATCTGAAAGTACACTTTTTGTAGCGCAAAAATTCTTGCAACATTTGGGCAACAAGCTTCTGTGCATGATATGCTATACAGAAAGATGCGCAAAACACAACACCAATGCAGTCTTGCAGCCTATGGATATAAATATTCCCGGTGTTACAACCCTGTCTGCTCCATGTGCACTTATCATTGATGGCAACTTCAGAAAATCTCACTTCAAAAAGCTGGATCCATCTCTGTAAGGCTCTGTAATTGCGAGGCGACCTGTCTGTGTTTCACAATGACTTCAACATCTCGACTGCTGAGAAAGGCCTCATCCCTCACACAATCCCTAGGCGAGACAAAGTTAGAGAAATGTATGGAGGGTTTAATTCAGAAGCACTGTGGAGAAATAGATCTATAAAGGTGAAACATTCTTTACTTTGGCAGCAGTGAGATGAGTTAATTGCACACAATGTACACATTCGTACCAGATCCTAGAAAGACATGTCGTTAGAAGAGATAAGCGATGGTGTTTTATGAGTGGACACAGGTCTAAAGCATGTTTTTTCACTGCAGACCGTTTGTCAGGCAAACATATAATTAATAAAGCTAAAAAACAATGTATCCAATTTTAATGTCTCTTCCAGCAATCTGGTTGTGTGTATGTTTGCTCACTGGTAATGGCCCACTGGGACACACGCATGGAACAGAGTCATTATTAATATCATTAGTGGAGCCTGCGGTTTCCCAGCCGCAAGAAATCAAAATGTTTAATGTGAGCAATGTCTGCTGCATCACTCACTACTGTTATTATGGAGGCTTGTAATATTCTTTTTATTAAAGTACAATCTATTAAAACTGATTTCTTTATTCAAAGGATTAATTTATTTGGGGGAGAATAATATCACATGCTGTTCAGGGGCTTGTTGTTAGATTCATCCTCTCACAATCTGCTTAGCATTAATAACTAGCACATCATGATGTCTACAAACCAGATTATTAGCTTTACATTTATGCATGATACCATTAGAGTATTCTGTTTTTACAACCATACTTCACACTTAAGCTGTAAATGCTCCCATAATTTGCTCTATTATCTCCCATAATTTGCTCTATTTCTACAATAATTCACATTTTAGCAAAAATGATTTGTAGCCAAGCAAATTTCACCTCGTGTTCTCACATGCCTTATGTCTTTATTTATTCTTGTGTTTCTTTGCATCTTTACCTTCCTTTTTGTTGTTATTAACAAACTACAAAATCCATAATGCATAAAGGCAAAGCTAATAATCATGATCACACACTTTATCACACACTTAAAGTGTGTGATCATGTTGCCTTGGTGCATTTAAAGTTGAAATAATCCAAGGCCCTTTCAGAAAAAAAAGAAACAATTCTGCAAATCTGACTGCAGCACATCACAATACCACTAGTATAGGACTGCTATAAAGCCTTGAAACTGCAGATCACCCCACAAGTGCTTTCATTTCCAGAGCCTCACAAGAGTAAACACTCATAATCATTGACCTGAAACCACCCTGGAACAACAAAGGCACTTCCTTTGCTTGCTTGTTCAGACTGCTCTATTGATCCCAACAAACTGCCCATCCAGTGTGTTGCAGTCATTCAAGACATCTCTCTTATGTTAGTTCCAAGTTACCTCTATCAACAGATCCATGCTTTGCGATGCAGCGTAAACACTCCGCGGAGTTCAGTGAGCGAAGCCGTAACAAGTCGCTGTTTGTTCAAGCAGAAGGTGGGGAGAAGTAAAGCGCAGAAGGAGGGAGGCAGGGAAGGAAGGAAGCGAGGGAGGCATTGATGATAAATCACCAGCGAGGACTATGTGACGCTGACAGTATTACATCCTTGGACTGTTTCTCAGTAGGCAAGGTTAGACTGTCTATTGGTGGGCTGTAGCTCCCTCTGAGCCTGCAGGAAAGGCAAAATTAGGCAATTACAGGCAAATAAATCTTATATCCCTTGACAGGAGCTTTCAGAGTCTGAAAATGGTGTTAGGATTCAGATGGAGTGCCTCTGTGCAGCAGGACTTAGTGGGTAAAGTACATCATGCACATCTATGAAGAGAGGATCAATGGATTCTGTGGTTTGATGTTGGAAATTGACAGATTTGGCTTTTTTTGGAGCTACTGGACATCTCTGATATTTATATATCAACTGTTTACACCAAATGAACAGGCCTTTATGTTTTATAAGTGATGAACATTTTGACCAGGGCATGAAATGCCAAATTAATATCGAGCTGATTAAACCGGCTAGGAGCAGTGGTGCAGAAGTAACTGGAATGCATTTACAGACTGTATTTCTGGTCCTAGTGAAGAAATTGAGCACAAAACACTGTATATCAGACAGTATTAGACTACTTCTAACACTGTTAGGTTGAGCACTTTAAGTGTTAACAGTTTAATAGTTTTTTCTAAGAGGGTTGCAGTCTAGGGCTATTTTTATTGTGGATTAATTACTCCTTACAAGTGCTTCTATAAATGTACTTAGTTACAATCCACCACTAGCTGAGACGGACCTACGAGGCAAGAGTTAAATGAACTGCATTTATAAAATGTCTGTAGGCTTAATGATCACTCCAAAGCCTTCACATGATACATCCTTTTAAAAACAAGTAGCACATTTTTCATACTCACACCAATGAGCACATCAGTGGGAATGTGGAGTTCAGCAGGCTGGCCGGGAGCACTTCACCACGTGGACCAGAGGAGCAGCAACGCTCTCACTCTCCGGCTGATGGACAGATGCTTTATCTTTCAAGCACCAATTTACATCAGTAAGTGTTACGTGAGAAACAGAAATTACACAAAGTATCAGTAAGATAGGTTTTACTTTCTACACAAAAGCATAAAACTTTTTCAACTCTGATTTGTATCAATAGACTCTGAATCAAGCGCTAAATACTCTTGAGGCGCAGAAACCTTTGGATATTACTGATAACCTCTTATTCAATTCCTCTTTCATTCCCACATCAAAGCAATTGTTAGCCCCCACTTTTTTTTGTTAATTTGCTTCATTAGGGTTTTTTTTTTTGTACAAATCAGTTTTGATGCTGATAACAGCTACAAGAGCTTCTGTAGCTCCTGCTCCTTATTTTTTATTTCAGAAAAAAACAGCAAAAAGGGTACAGATCTCGTTAAAACCGCTCAGCTGTACCAGAAGAAAGAACTTTTTAATGTTTTGCAGGATGTCAGCACCAATAACCAGTGAAATAGGAGTGTGCACTATTTTACACCCTTTTGGCAAAACCATATACATCAATCAGAGGACATGAATGCTAATCGTTCACAAACCACAACTGATTTTCAAACTTCATTGATCTCCTTGCTTTGTCTCCCATTGCAAATTGGCCTCAAGGCAAGTTTGGACTAATACTTGATGTGTTCATTAAAACTGCCTGCTTAGTTTCCCCCTTTGGTGCATTTTGTTTTTCTAAATTTGAACACAACAGTTGCACAAAGGTTCAGACTAAAATAATCAAACCAAAAAGTTTCTCTTACGCTAACTCTTTCACATCAAGACATGATTTCTATGATGACCATAGTTGCATGAAGCTGGATGTATTTTACTTGAAGTGTTGCTAGAATATTCTCGAACTAACTTGACCCAATGTTGAAACAAAGTATGGTGTCCTGCAGAACAAAATGTCAGTCAGTATCAGCAAACCAGATGGCAGAAAATAGTTAATTACTGTTTCCACCTGGTCCGGTTAGTGATTTTGTGCGTTCACGTGAGCAAGTTAACTAATAGTTATCTACTCTTCTAACTATATTTTCTCTAGTTCTGTTGAGGTGAAGAAGTAAACTGGTGAATTAAACTGCATTGATGTGTAGAGTCAATTGAAGCCACATGGTATTATTGTTTGCATCTGAATGTAGTGAGGTGTTCATTTCCTGTTACCACGCTGTTCCCTCCTCTGACTATAAATTGCACCACATTATGTCTTGCTGTTATGCATAATAGTGGATTATGTACGTATTATGGCAGTGTTGGCCATTTATTGCGAATAATTTCTGATGTATTTGTTACAAGTGTGTGCTGTTGCTTATTTAGCAGTTAAACTTACACAATTTATATTTATTGTTTTCATTTCCATCTGTTCACAGACCACAGATAGATTCAAAGATGCATTACTTTAAGGATTCAGCTGAAATAGATGAACAAGAAGCTGCCAAATGAATGGATTTGACAAATATACGCAATTAGAAGGACTTTCTTTGACTGAAGTCTTCTGCCCATGTCAGCCACTTCAACCAGTGCAAAGTTAATGTGTGAGAGAAATTCCAGAGGTGTCCAGAAAAGCCAACAGGAGAGAATGCTGCAGTCTAAACATCTTCAATTCCTAAAGATTCAGCATAGGACATATAAATAGGCACAAAGCCAATACCTATAAATACGTAAACATGCTAATATTTGAATCACACAAAATAGTTTTGAATCTAAAGTAAAACACATTATTAAGCTTGTCATTATTCAATAGAGTAAATGCAGTAAACTAATTTTTAGAAATTATTTTAAATAAAAACTGGATTGTTGTTAAAACACACATTGCAATGTTTTTATTTTTTTTTTCTTCATTCAAATTTTTTCATATTTATTCCTTTTGAAATATCTTCTCAATATGTTATACATCAAACATGAGATCAAATATTTTCTCCATTGAACAAGAACAACGCCAAGCTAAAAACACAACCAAACAAACAGAATTTTAAAAAATGAATAAATAAAGCAGATTTCTTCGGGTCCCACATTCGGGGTGAGCATGAATTAAACAAGATGTGTTTCTTGAGAGATGACCCTCTTCTTGTAGGTCGTAGCAGTCCGTCAGATAACCTTTGGCCAGACACTATGTGAGGCATTTCTTAATACTGTTCCCAATTATTAGAACTTACTTAGACTTGTTGTTTGTCTACGTAAATGTGTGAGTTCGAAAGGAGACATGCTTTGATTAAACTAACACACCAGTTTGGATGTTGTACCAGTTACTGTTCAGCACATGAAATCAGACCTCAATACTCCAGACATTACTAGAGTACGAGGTGCAGCTGGAAATGACAAAGATTTATTTAATGATAGTGAAACACAGGTATAGTTAGTATTCATGAAGAGACACACCACTCAGTTGCCCATTCTGCTACAGAAGGACATGGCTGGCCAAACACAGCAGCTTGAGGTAAATGCACAGGGGTAGTTTATAATGTTTGGGAGCCATAAACATTCTGCCCTTGGCTCTTCTCAAGCAGACGGACCGTGGAGAATTTTACTACTGTCATAAAGCATGTTCATCCTCTGCCTCTCCCTTTGCTTTCCCTCAGTTAGAACACGCACAGAAGCATGCACATATCCAAACACGTCCGCACCATCCAATCCTTGTCATATTTCACACACACCTTGTGCATTAAAATGAAGAAGGTAAACATCTAAACAGACGGGCTCGCTGCTCTCCTCCACTGTTTTACCCCCATGTTCTCACAACAACAATAACGTTCTTCTGAACTCTGTATGCAAAAGTAAACCTAGAATGGAAGATGGCACTTTAAAACTTTTGGGAAAACAGTTAATGCCTTCTTTAACTGAGAAACGGATGAAGAGCTTTTGCATTTTTCAAGTTGTAACAAATGATTATAATACAATATTTGGTGACGAAGATATATTCCAATTCAGCAGTTTACAAAAACAAGCAAATAATTTTTGGTAAAAGGCGGAAAAATAACAAAAACAGTGGGACTGTTAGAACTGTAAAACAGAAGCAAAGAAATGCCATGATAAAAAATAACATCTGAAACTAAATCTTCAACATGTATAATGTGTCTTCACACATTTGTCTTACTTGTATGCAATCTGGTGTTTCTCCTGCGATACTGTTGCAGGAAGAAAAAATTAACAGCTTGTACTTCCAGGAGATAATGCTTTGAATGTTGTGGGAGTGCTTCGATTGTTGATTTTTGCAATCTGGCAACAATTATGTGAAATAAAATAATTATTTTTGACAAGGTTCAGCGGTTTTTAATGTTTGCGTTGCTTTGATGAATGTAAAATGTTCTGTGGCTTCAACATTGGTGAGCACAGCTGGTCCTTGGTATAGGCCACAAAAAAAACGTCTAGTTATATTTGTGCAACGGAAGTGAAGGTGATCTGAGTGCATTATGTAAACAAGCAAAAATTCGTGCTGTGTGCATTTAAATCTTACAGACGGTCACTAAATATGTGTTACTCAGAGCTCTGCCAAACTCTTGCTCCATCTGATCACGAGATGTTCATGCTCAACTCTGATGCTCGCAGTTTGACAAAGTGAATACTCACATTTGCTTTCCAGGTATTATTTTTGTGTTTTTGAGCCAAAATTAAATTTGATGTAACAGTAATTGCACTATAGCTTTACAGAGATAAACCCAGTCAAAGTAGTTTATAATCTCTTCGCAGGGTACGCTGGATAAGAAATATTATTTAGTAAATAGAAAAAATATGGTTTAATTACTTATGATAAATACAAACTTAATGGCATGAAATCCAAGGCCAAGTGAAGTTTGAACCAGTTGAAAAATGAAATTTGATTGCTTTTATGTGATAGACTTGCTATGTCCATCATTTATGTCATGCTGTGCTTGTGTTTTCTATATCTCGCAACAGAACAATAAATCACACCGCTGCCAATAAAGTTGCAAAAATACTTGAATCCCCTTTATTCTCAAGACATTATAGAAAGATGTCTTTATATTGTTGAATGTATTACAATTCAAACTTGAAGAAGAGTGAAAACTTTGCAAATGTGCAACAGATAAAATCACTATCTTCTGGGTCTGACTGAAATGAAAATATGTTTTGCGTTTTCACTCATTTTTTAAAATGTAAGATTTGTGGATTTTTGCCAGGAATTGAGTTGTTAAGCAGAGTTAATAATAAAGTGAGTTATTTAGGACTTATAGTTAGACCCTCAGTATTTTCCCTTTAAAAATCCTCAGCTCCTCAGTTGAAAGGCTGAAATAAGCAGCCGGCTTGTGCCTGTTGCTAAGCAGCACCTGAAAAAAGGCAAGGCAAAAAACAAGGTCCAAATAACACTGATATCCAGATCCAGAACAGGTGTACATATAATAAGTGTACTTGGAAATCATCTGCACTATAAATAATCAGCCCTTTGGGTTTGGCTCTGCTGCCCACCCTCCGAACACATCGCATTAAGTTATGCTCAGAAATCACTCAGTCAGCTGGCTGTCGCCCGAGCAGCTGATCATGCTGCTTTCCATCCATTAAAGTTTCCCAGATATAAAAAAAAAAAACCTTTCCTAACATTCCTTGAAAACTGCAAAAATACCCACATTACACTCATCGTCACTCTGTTTCAGTCGGTTCTCCAAAGCTGCTTTGCATAATATACCCTGAACTGGTACCATGTATCAACATAACACGTAATAGCAGCATTAGTACATCAATAGAAACCTCAAACTATTAAATGACTCTTAAGTTATTAAAAAAATTATTTTCCATTTTAATTTTTTTTTTTTTTTTTAGCAGAATTATCACAGCAACATGCTCGTGTCTACTAACACAAGGCCACAGTAAACATCTTGTTCCTTCCCGAATTTGTTTGGAAAGCCACAAGATGGTTACTGCTTGTTTGTTCAAGACAAATTCAACAGAGTATCAAAAAAATAACTGCAAGAAAAAAACAAAAAAAACTCTTGCTTTTTCAATAAAAGGACACCTTCATTCAGACAGAAACCTTTACAGTTTTGGAACAAACTAAAATTGCTTCCGTTTGCCTTACCAAGTCCTTAGAAAGCAGTTCAAACACAGCATATGCTGCAGCACGACCACCTGCTGGGAGCTTTAAAAGCCTGTATGGAGCCTTAAGTACATTTGAATGCAATCAGTCACAGCCATGACAATAATTTGGAAAATGAAAGCCATTGATGGAAATAACTGTGATGATGGTAATGAATAGGTACGCGCAAGATATAATACAGAGAAAATATATGTACTTAACACACATTTGCTCTCAACACAGCCTTGAAGTGAATTACTGGATGCTCAGCCAGCACTCAGGGCTGTAACTGCTTGACTGGCATCTCATTCCAAGCCAGAAAAGTTGCTTCGAGGCTTCATTTTCAAGATAAAGTGCAGCCTTGATTCTTCCTTACAACAGATTAGTTTGTTATATTTTTCAACAAGTCCCTGAGAGTTATAGCATATACAGTGATAAAATCTGCCGGCAATTACGTTAAATCACTACTTCTCAGCTGTTTTCTTTTCAACCTTGTTCTCTACAGATGCTATGTAATTGGTAAAAGACAACATTGTACATGGGGCATGAGTCAAGCAGCTCTCTTAGCCCTGATTTCTTTTGTTACATTTTCGGATAAGACATTTAAGCTATTATTTTTATCATTCTGGGGTGAAAACCTTTTTTTCTTTGAGAGGTGTTGATAATTCTGCTCTCTATTTAAGCTGCAGCCTTACAAAGGGAACCTTTTATAGGCCAGTTTTATAAAATGCTCTGTAGAACTTTTTAACTAGACTGAGATCTGATGATTTTGAACATAAATTAGTAAAATGAAGCAATTGTCACAATTAAAAAGACTGATCTAAATTGCTCTGAACATCATTGTCTCGCTAATAGTCACCATTGGATGGATATTCCATGATCACAACGGGATCCACACAGTCTTCAAACATAATCAGTCGATCGAAATATTTGAATCATGATTAGTTGCTGGAAAGGGATGATTCAAGTTATTTTTATTTGCTAAAGTGAGATTCTGATTAGAGATTATGACCAGAGGTTATAACCTCTCTTGCTTAAAGCAAGAGAAATTTTTTATGGAAAAAAAATGTTTTTCCACATATTTATTAAAACTGTCACTATATCCTGGTGGTATAATCATATATTTCTGACCTACTCCCAGTGCTACCACTGCCATCTGAAGAAATGCAACATTCGTGGTCAGAAACAATCAATCAGATCCAAGAGGAGGGTCTTAGCGCTGACAGTCATCCTCGTGTATGCTGTGCTCAATGTCCTAATGTTGGAGAAACAACTTATTGTTAAAGGAAGCGGTTTACCATCATCAGCGGTAAGGCGAACTAGCCTGAGCATTCATGAAAGGTGGCAGCAAGAAGCTGTAGCACAGCAGAGAGGAAGGAGGAGGTTGTGAGCACTGCATACATAAGCATGATTGACAGGCTGAGACCTTCCTCCTGGCTCTGATTGGTTGTTTCTGACCGAATGGTGTATTTCTGTAGATAGCCCTGGGAGCACTGAGAGAATGCAGAGGAGTTGCTCTTTTTCAGTCTAGTTATACAATAATGACAGTTTTAACTTTTTTTTTTTTTTTTTTTTTTTTTACTAAAGTTGCATGCTGCTTTTCTAATATAGCAGAGATCAGTTTTCCATCTTGTCAGAGCAGGGCAAAGGAAAAAGGAAGACTTGAATAGTGATAACTAACCCTAGTATATTATTTGTATATATATATTCACATGAAATTCTAGTATTTCATGTGAATATTTTTTTACTAACCCTTAAAACTACTGCCAAGATCTCTTTGGACAATTATTTTAAATAAAAATGTATCTGCAACAATAAACCATATATCACACAGTCAGTTATTCCTCGTGACGGAAAGTGATCTGACATGGTCTTTGTTGTAATTAACAATTTTGCTACTTAACATCTTTAAACCTCCCGTTTATGATTGGCTCCAGCACTGTCCACACCCTATTAATAGCCCCAACTTTATGACTTTGTGACCCACGGAGCATCACAAAACTAGAGATGCATGTCAGTAGGAAATAAGTACTGAAAACTCCATAACTCTTTATGATTTGAGAGCTTAGATACTGCCAACTTTTGCTGTGTGAAACAGCTGTAACTGGTTCTGTTGTGAGATCATGTCCACCCTGACTGTGCTTTGCAGAATTACAGGTTTAAACCTGCCTTAAAATTTTCCATTATCCCATTTTTTGGTGTGCTTGCACAAATTGTACCGTCAATTTCTGTATTTTTAATGACAGTGTTGTGGTCTCCAGCTGCCAGGGCTCCATCTGCCTCAAGGTTCTGCAGACCTTGGTCCCGGCAAATTTATTTGATAATTGAGTTAAATGAGATGTTTTGACCAGCATGAACCAGTCTGAACAATGTATTTTCATCTCTAGTGTGTCAGACACTTTTGCTTGAGTAAATGTAGCTTCTATATTCAGTTCCGAAGTTTCCAATATTTGTCAAGATGAAAACCAGAACTTGCTGTTTTTACATGATCGGGAAACTCTGCCTCTGTGTCAGTGTGAAATAAATTCACTCTCCAGTTGACAAAATGCATTTAAAGATAATCTTACCTATATTTTTATATGTGGACATTCAAAATGAACATTCTTGGGTGATTTTCACCACACCGGAAAACAGAGAGTCCAGTTGATGGGGTAATTGACCTTTAAGGGCTTCAGTGAATGGTCACATTTGATGTGATATGCACAACTTTAATTCACTCTCTTCACAATGAGCTGCCATCTCAGCACGACAGAAATAATTCAATCTGAATATTCAAATATGCGCCTCAAGAAGAGAGTTGCAGTACAGAAAACAGACGACTGTAAAGGCAAGATCCTTCAATCCCTTTCTTCCCGCTGTGATTTGCTTCTTTTCAACACGGATCAGTTTGAAGAAATATTGCTTTTCTGATATTGCACAAAGTGTGACCCTACTCTCAAATGCACACTCTCACCCACGCCGAACAAGAAATGGCACACACACAAACACACACACACGCTCTCTCTCACTTTGCCTGGGTGATTACAGATGTCTCACTGTAATGTCAGTTATATACAGCTTGTTCTCATCGAGCTTCCCATCTAAATCAAAAATCCATTATTAGAATCATTTCATCATTGGTCATAATGGGAGCACATCAGAGACCGCCACATCACTGGGAATTAATAAATGACTGCAACGATAAATGTTGCTTGATGAGGTATGATTGTGGTTGTCATATTCTTACCCGCCAGAAAGCATTTGGGTGGTGGTGACATGGTTTCTGTCTTTTTACTGAAACTGAAGGAACAAGTCTGAATGAAGGCTGATGTTTCTGTGTTTGTGGTGAAAATGTTGCTGAAACCAAAGTTGAGTGCAGCCAGAATGTCCGTAATGACTCCTCACAGCACAGAAAATCACAGACATATTCAGAAAGAGTGGGCCAAAGGTGGTTTTCAGAAAATGTTCTGCAGCTTTGTCACAATTAGAAACCTTTTTACACACATTCATTGGGTTTTGTTATAAAAATGCATCAGGGCTACACTGATGCATTTCACACTTTTCAGGCATATGCTGCCTGAAAGGTGCAATCAAGTTACCATGTTACTCGCAGTGTAACGTAAAAATGCTGAATTAAAAATAACTTAAAAGACACAATTAAATGCCTTGTCTGTCTCTCTGTCTCTTTAAGAAGCTCCTGCTCGTTCCTATACCGCCTTCCACACGTCATCACAAGAATTAAACCATTAAGACGCTAAGATCATTTTTACCATTGTTTCACTAAGTAGCTTGTATGATGAGCTCAGCAGACACGCAGTTCCACCAGGTGTTCGCTAACTGCAGCTAGCCTGGTGAAGCTAGCAGGAGGTGCTAGGTGTGCTCTAGCACTTCTGTCGAAGGAGCTGTGCTGTAAAGGCAACACAACTATGCTTGGTGGGTGCAAGCATTTAGATACCATGAATGGTTGCCACAGGAGATTCAAGGACTCCTGAAACTTGCATGAAAGTATCAAGGCAACAGTCATCAAAAACAAAACTGGTATGCTTTTGATGTGGGAATAACATAAAAGCATGACGTGAAGCGATATAGAAAATCAATTTTATATAATGTTGCCCCTGTAAAATAATCCTGGGCATTTGTTGACCTACCTTAGAAAACATGACAGACCCAAACTCCACATCATGTGACAAGTGCAGCTGCTTAAACAAGGTTGCACAGTTATTATGGCTTAGACCGTTCCTTGTATTATTCATTACCAGATAAAGTGTGCCACAGCTCTTGTCATATCTCACCTGCGCTGCCTATTTATGCTACAGTGTCAACGAGAAGTAAATTCCCATAAAGCTTATCTTCCTCTACATTATACATAATGATTAAAAGGGGCTGTGCAGGATGTGCAGCAGACTCTGATAAACATGATCAATTCACTGAAACGACTCAGCTGTTGAGTGCATTTTAAGACTATCAAGGGTTTATGTTCAGTCCCATTATACGCTGAGTTCGCTGTTAGTGATTTGACCTTCAGTTCCTCTGTCGTGAGCTAGGGATGCAGAGTAAAAGTGACATCTAGCTGGCACCCTGTGACAGCTGATGAGGAGGAGGTTTAGACAAGTGCATGGGAAAGAGAAATTAAACCGGGAGAGCCCAGAATGTGATTGACAGATCCTCAGCTCCCATGGTTTCCAGTTATTCCTCGATGCTCATCTCCTCCCCTTGTTGTTTTTCTGTCGTCTGACAGTTAACTTCACAACAGGAAGCTTTTTACTGAAGAGCCCGATTAGATTTCCTATTTTACAGTCCAATGCTCTGTTTATGTGAAACATATAGTATGTTGATAAAAGCAGTCAACCATGGAGAAGACATTTCTTAGTATTCAGACCAAAGATTGCTTTGGGATGGGAGATCAAGTTAAGTTCAATTTTTCTTTTTTTTTTTTTTTTTTTTTTCTTGTCCTTGTTTTTACGGAAGATGAAATGAAACTATTGTGGTGTCATGTTTTGCAGTGCAGAGGGAAAACGACTATAGTCTTCAGAACAAACGGCGCCTTATTTTGGAAAATTTTGCACACCTAATTGAAATTCAGCAGGCTTCATTGTGATTTATTTAGTAACAGCTGGTCACAGACAGCAATGCTGTGCTGAATTAAATCTCTTAAATCTCTTTCATTTCTTCATAACCCACAAAGTATATTTGTATCTGCCTAATTTACAGCCAAGATTCATCACCATGAAAGTGCCACGCACAAAGCAAACAATAACCTGAATCTGCAAAAAGCCAGAAAATCCACCTGAAGATTGTGTCTTTACTTCACCTTTAAAAGTGAAAAGCTTGAGACTTTTTCTGTCATCAAATAGTTGTGTTTGTGTTGCATCATGCGTCTCTTCTATATTTCTAATATTATGTGTGCTGCTCTGAAGTACAATAGGCAAGAAATATCAATCTGCATGGTATAATAAGGGATTTGCATGTTATATTATGTCAGAGTAAGTTCATCTTTTTTAATAAATCAATTAGTTGAGGATTAGTCCTGTTACTGCAGAACATGACTTGGCACAGCCCAATCTGCAGAAGCATCAAAGTGGCTTTCTCAAAATTACAGTAATTCAGAAAGAGAGCTAGTGAACTCATTGATTTGTTCACTTTTTAAGAGCAGCCTTAGAGTACTTGTAGATGTGCAGTTTTGGCCAAAAAAGTGCTTCTTAAAAGCGCAATTGACAGGAAATGGGAACGCAAAGGAAGGTACACAAGCCCCCCAAACTGGACCTTTAACAAATTGAGAAGAAAGAGACAAGTCAAAGTGTGTGTATGGCAAAAAATATTAGTCCAGAACTGAAGGTCCACTGGGAAATCATATCACTTAGTTATTGGACATTTCTTCATCTACCAAGGACAAAATGTCATCCACTTCAGACAGAGTGAGTATAAAATGCGCTGTCTGTCTCTTGCTGCATCACAAATGGTATCTGCAGTTGTACAGACTTCAGCAGTATCAGCCTGCCGGTCGATATGCTGAAGACCTGGAAGTAAAACTCCACAGGTTTTATTTCAAAGGAAACAAACAATAAAAAATATTGGCCGTAACGAAGCATTGCACTCTTCAGTGTGTTTTCAATCTATAAATGTAATCATTTTCCAAATTACTATATCAACAAGTGTTTATTTAAAGTGTTGCAAAGTGAAAGTTCAAAACTGTGTGTGAATAACCTTATAGAAAAAGACATAGAAAAAAGAATAAAGAAGAAAGCTGCTACTTTTTCCTTGTCTTTCTTTCTTTCGATGGCCTTTTGTTTGCAAATTTGCACTAAAGCAAATGATAGATAGATAGATAGATAGATAGATAGATAGATAGATAGATAGAT
>VMRN01000088.1:0-31051 GCA_010277015.1 Poeciliopsis turrubarensis | reverse complement strand
GATAGATAGATAGATAGATAGATAGATAGATAGATAGATAGATAGATCATGTCGCCATGGAGCTGCTGACCTTTGCTGTGTAACTTGTGAAACAGTCTGTGTAACAACATTAGAATACTATACAGTTGTTCCACTTAGAAAAAAATGTGAAAAAAATTATTTCTGATAGTTTTCCTTGTCCTGTTTTCCATTTTTGAGTGAGTTATAGAAATAATTCAATTTTCAATTATATTTCAATTTATTAGTTTACACAAGCTGTTTGTGCTGCAGTTCATTTCTGTTCATTCACCTCACTAATATACCTTCACATATGCAAACTTAAGAAAGCTGACAAGAAGAGAAACTAACCCTGACATAAAAGCTTTGGAGAAAATAGCTTATGCAAGTAAAACACATGCATCTAAAAAATTAGGGACAACACTGACTGACACAAAATGAGATGGAGGCAAAATGGCTTCCTGACAGGTATGAAATGGATGAAACAATGGTCAAAAAGATTAATTGCTTGGATTCAGAAGAGTCCTGATTTGATTTGTTCAATAAAAGTATTGGCAAAGATCATCAACCAAAATCCTCATTTTCTCACAGACTTTCTGTTTGAATATATTGGGGGTTTTTTTGTGGTGTAGATGTTATTTATTTTGAAGAGGAAAATATATAAAAACATCTTGAAATTTGATCAACACTAAGAAACAAAAGCTTTGTGCTGCCAAGACGCAGTTCAAATGAGATCTGAAATGAAACAGCTGAAAAGTGTATTCATCACAAGCTTATTCCAGCAATTAAAACGGTGGTTGCTACAATGAGTAAATTGGCACCAACATGAAAATCTTAATTTTTTTACTATTAGTACATTCGTAGTAAGATTTTGAATAAATAAAACTCTTAGTTATTTTTTAATTCATCATAAAGAGAAGGATGATGAAAACCATGACTGAATTCAACAGATGAATTACTTCTCTGAATGGACTTTTAAAAATCCTTTTTGGATGTTCTGTTATGTAATGCACTAAAACATTACAACCTTAAAACTGAAGGTTGTAAAAGCTGCAGAAGGAGGGTTATACAGAAGTTCATTTCCATCCGTCCGCCTCACTAAGTTCAGTCAGATTTGGCCAAACGATAAATTGAAGTTTCGGTGAGAATATTACTTTGTAAAGTCATGTCATTTGGATTGAACAGTACATTTGTTTATTTTAGTCTGTTTCCTAGCCTTACATAGTGCCATCTGATAAGATGAATATTTGCATTACATTTTCAGATATTCCATCCTCTATGAAGACAGAATAGTCTCTGGTAAAGTTTGAAGTCAATCATTTACAATTTTGAGATGATGGAAACATTTTTCTATTCATTTTTCCATATCATATGTGCGTGGCTGTGTAAAAAATGAAGCAGAATTGAATTTTAGGCTTTCTTTCGTCAAGGTGGAGAGCAACATAGGGCAACTAGAAACTTAAAGGTGAGTGAAATTATTTACTGTAATGGCTGGAGCAGAAAAAAAAAATGTCATGACTAGTCAGAATTAAAACAGTTTCAACATTGTCCCCAAAAATTCCCCTTAAGTAAAAGTACAAAGACAGTTTTCTTTCTTGTTTTATTTCAGGTAGGAGGATAAAACTCTGCAGTTCACAGAAGTGGACACGGACTATCCACACTATCTGGGGTGAAAGGATGGGAACCAACTTTGAACTGCCACTTTTCAGCGGCTCTGGAAATATTGCAAAAGTCAATTCGGAATCAGCATATGACATAACATCCATGTTATTAGACTCTGGGAGGAGTACCAAAAGAATCAGGAGAAAACCTCCAGCGGGAGGGATCAATAGAGGCGGCATGTCACTCTACCCATGGTGGCACCACAAGGTTAAAAAATAATAACTTCTACCTTGAACAAGTTTCCTTTCTTTAAAGTAGAGTTCTGAAAGCAAACCGGGGGCAAAGGAGGAGCTCGCCCAGATCATCATTCATGCAAACTACACACAGAAAACATATGAGGACCTTCTTGCTGTGCTCACCGCTGCACTGTGCGGCTCTGTGTGTTATTGCTTATTTCATGTCAAAGTCTTCTAAAAGAGAGCTTGACAGACAGAGCAGTGCAGCAAATAGCTGTGATAAACAATGACTGACTGCTGACAGCTTTACATGAAGTTATTTGTTCAGCACATGATGGATGTTAGATGTCTGCTCAGTTCTTCAAAATAACACGAGTGCTTCAGGAGCTATTTTATATTGTGGTATTACTGTTATTATTAGTGCTACTGAATCCTTCTAAAACAAGTTGCTGCATATCTTGAAGAATCACCAGCTTCATCAGAAGAGGACACAATCGGCTCTGGCAGACAAACACGACACAGCCGACCCCAGAGAAGCCCACAGGTCAGGCTCTTTCTGTCTGCTCCAACTTCTCTCCCCTTGTTCATCCTTTTCTTTCCTCTTCCCCACACGGTCCCCAGTCGCACTTCTCAGACTTGCTTTTGTCTCGACTCTTCATGTTCCAGATGTTTCCCCTCCTAGCTGCAATTATTCATCACATTATTCAGCGTGAAGACATAAACTGGATGAAATCTGACAAAATGTGGCAACACATTCCAACATCAATCAGATGTGCTTTTAACATAAACAAGATTGCAGATGCGGAAGGTATAAACACCCTTTATTGATATGATGCAGAGGGGGATTGTGCGCAAGAAGGCGAGACAACTTTTTCACGTCTTCGGAGCAAAACATGTGGTCCCGTTGTTTTTCAAATAAGAAAACCAAAGGTGCAGGTAAAGCATTCGCATTCGTATGCACAGCAACGGCAGGAAAGCATGAAAGTGCGCATTAACACCGGCTTAGACAACAACCACATTTCAAGATAAGAGCATGTAAATAAAACCAAGCACAGCTATAAGAGCAAACTAAAACGCATCATAAAACTGAGCAATAAAAACAGCAACATCAAAACAAAGATATAAATACAGGTAAACAAATAAAATCAGTCATTTGTCCGAGCGACAGATGCACTTGCAACTAAATCTGCACATTAGTGCATCTGCGTGTGTGCGTGTGTAGGTGTGTGTGTCTGTGTGGATGATGACATCACTCCTGTGCAGGTGTGGTGAGTTTTTCTTTTTTTTTTCTTTTTTCTCCCAACATGCATACTGAGACTCCCTATTTGGCCCGCCACAAAGACCTTCACACTTCAAAGGCGTGGGGTATGGATCAAACGCAGCAGTTGCAGGTAGTACACAGCAGTCTCTGCGTGGCTCTGCTCCCTTCATCTGTGGCCCTTTTCATGTCCGTGCCTCCAGAAGCCACATTTCGCTGCAACACTTGAATCTTAATGTGGATTAATGAGCTCAAATCAAATGAAATTGCAGTTCAAATAAATGAGATGTTGGAACCAGATCCTAAAGCAACACTTGACCACGTGTCTTAAATAAAATAAATCCATTTGATTTCGAGGCTTGAGTTGGATAAAGTGTGTGAAAACTCGGCGGACCTTCAAAGCTGGCAGGCTTTTTAGAACAGTCTCCTGTGCAGCTGCAGCAGTGCCTGTTCACACCAGCCACCCCAAATCAGTTTGCTTCACATCAGAGGAAAACATTTTTTTTTATCAACGATGATGAGATATTTGCACAACACTTGAAAATGTTGCATGAAAATGTAATTCGAATGACACATTCTATTATCTGAAGACCTAAAATAAACCCCTGCATTCAGGAGGTCTGTTGCATTGAAAAAGTCTGTTGTTCTGCTATGAAAGTCACGCAGTCCTTCAACTTTATTCTTCAAGTTGGACTCGTGTCCCCCTGGGATCTGAAGGTCACAGGCTGCAGGGCGACCGTCCCCTCTGGCTTCTTTTTCTCTTGCTCCTGTCTCATCACTTCACCCGTGGGACACAGAGAAAGGTGAAGGAGGGTCACTAAACCTTAAACGCATGGTCAACTCTATGCTTGTGCTTTTATATCAAAATCTACATTCTCACTGAGCTTAGCTTTTCAATGCAGATGCAACTATTGTGCCAAAGTCTTGAGTCATTTGTCATTTCTTTACTTTGTGCAACCAATGAGTGGGAGTTTTTTCTATCTTTTAATACAACTCTTCAGGTTTTCCGAAGGTCTTTCAGAGCTTTTGTACGAGCCGTGGAGTCTTTTCACCTATTTCAATGACAGAAGCTTAGAAATTTGTTTTTATGACTATATCTCGATATTACCACAGTGGTTCTGGAAAGTGTATACGCCACTGGCTTTTGTCATTTCAAAAAATTAGACCATGATGAACAATTTCAAATAATTTGCTTTATAAAATGTGGCGCTCTCTCTGCACAATTGAACAGAAAAAGCAAATGGTTACAAATAAGGTGTGCACACTTTCATAGTAATACATTATAAAGGCAATTTAGTCTTCTTGGGGAGAGTCTATCAGGATGCTACATCTTGGCTTTGTAATATTTCTCTCTACCTCACAAAACTTCTCCAAATCTCTCATATGGAGAGAACATATTTTGCCCACAGTCTATTCAAGTGACCAACCACAGTTTGTTAGATTTGGTTCAGGACACCATTGCAAAACAATAGCTTTCTTAAGGGGGATTGCTATTGATATACTATATCCTCTGTGTGATGCTGAAAGTCAAAACTTTTTAGCAGACGTATAAAGACTTTGGATCAAACCTGGCTGATATTTGGAGCTGTTTAGTATTTTCTCCACTTGGTCATAGATCTCAGCTCCATCTAAAATTAACTCTGCGGCATGAATGCTGCCCCCACCATGTTTCACTGTTAGTTTTGTTGGTGAGAGAGAAAAGTTTCCATCACATTATGAAACTTTCTCCATTGGGAATTTTAGAGATTTTATCCAGGCCGGATGGTTGTCTTTGGAAGAAAATTCTTGCAACCCAACACCTTAATCTCTAGACTATTAAAGACTGCTGTCAGGCACACACAACAGAATATGAATAAACTCTATGAATGCATGGATATGTAAATGGTGTAAATGTTTAAAAGTCAAGCAGGAAATTTATGTCAACTGTAATGTAATGGCAGGTGTGAACTCAAGTACACTGTACGATGAAAGTGAGTCAGCAGGTGCCTCAATAAAGCATCAGTTTCAGTTTGAGAACATCCATGAAAAAAACTCTAAAAGTTTAGAAAACCTGGTTTCCTGGAAGCAAAATATATGGAAGTTAGGAATAGTTTAAATACTTATATAGCACAGGAGAAATGGGATGATGGATGAAGCAGTAACATTATTGACTGAAATAAACTCTATAACAACCAAAGTTTTTCAAATTGTCTTCTTGATTTAATAACTCTTTTTCTTGAGCAGATTCTGCCTTAAATCTGTAAAATGCAATATTGTGTAAAAAATTACATTGATTTTCTAAGTTTGATTTCTTTATCCTATTTTTTCACTGTGCTTACTTGATTATACAATTGTGTTTTGTAATAGGACGGCTGAATTCATGTATTTATAAACGAGTAACATTAATCATTGTGAACCTGATGATATTCATAAACCTATCCTCCCAACCCAGCCGATTCCTCCAGATGCATCTCCCCAGATTCTGTCTCTGTCTTATTAAAGTCCTAATGGAAAGTGATTGATGACAAAATTTCCTTGTGATTAAAAAGAGCTGTGACAGAAATAGTTATGTTGCAGGAAGAGCGTGCAGAAATGTCACCGTGACGTCGTTAATGGGTTCTTTTCAAATCACCTCAGAGATTTACAGGATTGCAAATAATTTAATATGCCAGGCCAGTAACGTTGTTGTAATAAGCCATCTAAAACAATTTATTGGATGTTCCCTCACAATAAATCATGAGGGTCATGCATGTTTTATGAACAATCAGTCAAGCTCAAGCATCAGCAGGCTGGATAATGATGAACTATTGAGAGCAATGGGATTATTTAAGTTCAGAGATGGAGTAGGACAAATATCATTCTCAACGGGCAATCCTTAAAAGCTGCTTTTTAGTTTTTACGAAGGCGTCTGCTAGCTGGCTTCTATCCATCTGTCTATGACAGTGCAGAGTGACAGTGCATTTCAATGAGTCTCTCTCTTATAAATATTCACAGCTCTCGCTGACATTTTTTTATTTTTCTATTTCACCCCAGACGGTTTTACCTATACAGATGGTGGAGAGGGTATGAGTCCCTTCATGGTCTGTCATAGATTATTAAAAAGTTACAAAGGAAAGTTTTCTAAGCCATGCCTTATTTTACTGAAGCTCCTTTGGGTTAAATGCAACTGTCACAAGCTGTACGACTGATGACAATATTACAATCCTTACTTGTTGATTTTGACATGTCTTGGAGAGGAACGGAACAATCACATGAGGAGATTTTGTGTGTTTATATATATATATATACAAGGGACCCTGAGCTGGTGTGTGAAGTTGAAAGGTTCCGGCTAGAAATAGTTGGACTCACCTGGATGCTTGACTCTGAAACCAGTCACCTTCAGAGGGGTTGGACACTCTTTGACTCTGGAGTTGTCCCAGTTGAGAGGAACTGGGCAGGAGTGGGCATATTTATTATCCCCCATAATGGGGGGCAACAAGACTGCTGGGACATTGGGCTTTACCCAAGTAAAGAATCAGAGGGTAACCTGCCTCTGCCTGCATGTGGGGTTATGGCAGGGATGTCCAAACTTTTTTAAAAGAGGGCCAAATACAGAAAAATAAACAAAGGGCTGGGCCACACAATAGAGCTGGCATATTGACACATGAATACTGTGTGTATTTCTAATGTGAAGAACATTGCACTCAGTGAGAGCAGTGATGCTGTCCTGTGGACTGAAGGATGGCTGACATGTCAGGAGAAAGTTTGGTGGTTGAGACCCGAAGGACCTTACAGAGATGGTTATCGGTCATTCTAGGTCTCAGTCTGCTTTTGTTCTGATTTAACAGAGAAAATGTTTGTTCACATATGTATGTAGAGCCTAACAGGCTCATCGTCCTTTTTTGCGTGGCGTCTATCAGAGTTTGGCATTATCCAAAACTCTGCTAGAATTCAGGGAGGGAGAGAAAATGATGTTGACTCTTCAGAGAATCATCACATCACATTGCATTTCAATCAGTTCTAACTGCAGACTCTCTTCCACATCCACCAGGAAGGGGGTCGAGAACAGCTTCATTTGTTTTTCAATGACAGAAAAATCTTGGAAACGCTGGTTTCAGACTTGATTTCAGACAGCGCAGGTAAGTGTGCAGCATTAAAGCCTCATAGTTGTGTCTCAAACAGGCAGAGCTTTATGCAGAAGACTCTCCTATGCGCATACAGGTGTGGCACCAGCTGTTGTTTGCCTTGTAGGTTCTTGTTCAGCGTTTTCAGATGATGCATAAGATCAACTAAAAATGCCAGGTCTGCCAGCCACTTCACTTAGTCCATGAAGAGGTCGGCCCTTCTCTTTTAAATACCGGTCGATTTCAGATCTCAGCTAATAAAACCGCTGCAGCTGAGCCAGCGCACATCAGAGTAGTAGAGTATTCAGCGTCCACATCAGATAGGAAAGCCTGAAATTCTCTGTGGTACAGTCCTCTAGCTTGAATTATGTGGACAGTTGTTATAATAGTGTTCATCACATCGCCCAGCTGGACAGTCTTGGCACACAGTGCTTCTTGGTGGATTGCACAGCGCATCCTAACAGCCTCACCTCTGCTCTCTTTTACCTTGGCGCACACCAACAATGACCTTCCTTCCTTTGCGCTCGCCCATCATGGCCGGAGCTCCATCCGTTGTTACTCCACAGAGCCTGTCCCATTTAAGCCCCATCTTTTCAACTGCTTCAAAAATATCTTTTCCCATTCTTGTGCTTTTTAGGCTCATCGTATAAAAATTGTCATCTACTCCCAGAAAACAATTAACAGTTGTGCGGTGTCTGTGGCGTCTGTGCTCTCATCACATGCTGTTGAGTGAAATTCAAAAGCACAAGCTTTGTCTCTCTGCTGAAGTTCCAAGTTAGCTGAAAAGTCCTCGATTCTCCGTCCCACTGTATTTCTGGACAAGCTCACATCGTTGAAATCAGGCACTTTTTCTGGGCACTTTATTTCTGTGACTTTGACGAGGCACTGCTTTATGAAATCACTGTCTGAAAACGGCTTGCTGTGTTACGAAGTTTAGCGACTTCATAACTTGCTGTTGTGCCTGTTGAGCTTGCAGGCTAGCGGCCAATTGCTTGACTTTCTGTGTTTGTTCGGCACCAGTGTACGATGGTTAGCTCTGATGCCGACAGACATTATACTCTTTCATCACAGCAACATCTTCATTGCCAATCAAACAGACATTCTTTGAAAAAATACTCATTTTCCCACCGTCTTTGAAATCTCCTACACTCGCTTGCTATTTTGCGTTTCTTCGGTGCTGCCATTTCTGGTGACTCGCGGTGAAAGTTTTTCTGCGCTTACTTTCGTTTCTGTGGCTGGCTCCATCTAGTGTTGAAACCGAAAAGTGCAGCAGAGTTGAGCTCAATTATATTTTCAGAATTTGATGCGGGCCAATAAAAACTGGACGTCGGCTTGCAGGCCGTAGTTTGGACACCCCTATCTTATGGCTTAGTCTGTTGTCTGAGTGATGTTTTGTTATTGGTCTTCTGTTCCTGTCATAGCAGACACCATGTTCAAGCAAAAGGGTGTAAATATTTGCTTTTGTCATCAGGATATCTTAGGCCACATTTTGATGATGAACTTTTCTGCTATGGGGTAGAGGTCCTGTCCAAAGTGGGGGTATTAGAGTATCTTGGGGTCTTGTTCACAAATGTGGGCAAAATGGAATATAAGATCGCTCTTCAGTTTTTTGCTGTTTCCGCAGTGCAGTCTGTCAACCCACTTATGGTCATGAGCTTTGGGTAACGACACGAAAAATGATTATGGAAACAAGTAGCAAAACTTGTGGAAACAAGTAGTAAAATGTTTTCTCCACAGGGTGTCTGGACTCTCGCTTACAGCAGGGTGAGAAGCTGTATCATCTGGGAAGGGCTCAAAGAAGAGCAAGTACTTTTCCACATCAAGAGGAGGCATTTGAGGTGAACTCTGCTTCGGCTGCTGCTCCTGTGACCCAGCCTCAGAAAAGCAAAAGATAACGGATGGATGGATGGATGGATGGATGGATGGATGGATGGATGGATGGATGGATGGATGGATGGATGGATGGATGGATGGATGGATGGATGGATGGATGGATGGATGGATGGATGGATAGATGGATGGATGGATGGATGGATGGATGGATGTTTGAACTAGAGCATTAGCCAAAAACGGTAAACGGATGGCTTTTCTGGTCATGCTAAAATCACTTTGAGCACTTCTCAACGTATGATAATATCAGTGTATGTTCTCACGTGAATGGTGCCCTGAGTAAGAACCTCCTTCAGCCGTGTCCTACCATTAATATCATCTGAGATTCTGGGCAGGATGAAATTCTGTATGGCTTTCCTCACAAAGCAAGTCAGCTACTCTCCCTATTGTCAGCGGCACACAGGAGGAGCTCCTAATTAATGGCATAAAAGCAATAAAAATTTCGGTAAGCATCCAACCAACATATAAGTTATTGTTTTGTATCTTTGCTTCCCTTTCGAATCCTAGCTGCTAAGTTGGACAGATGGGTGGGAGGCAGTAGCAGCAGTCACAGGTAGATTTAGCACATGTAGTGTTGTTTCTCTAAGGCAAAAGAGCCAAAATCTATTTTTGTGGAGATTTCCAGTTATTCTTAACATTTAGAAAGTAATGGGAGGCACTGATTTAGCACTTTGCTGTGACAGACCTCCACAATCTGCCTTCAAGTTTCTTCAGTAAGTTTTATCCAAAAGCCCTTAAGTGTGTGTAATTAGAAGATTTGGCAACTTAGCTTCCCTGGGTCTCCGCAGACTCATGATTTTTAAACTCTCGGCTTTACTAGCACGTATATTTAAAAGTCGGTTCTCTTGATGCTGAAACAACCTGACGGATGGTCAGAGGGCAGCTGGAAGGTCTTGACTTACATTCTTGTCTTGTTTTTTTGACATAGCTGAAATGTGTGCACGTGTACTCAGAACAGGTTCTGAACTGCCAAAGTAATTTATATCTGGATTCATGTTTGGATCCGTTTATTTTAAATGTGAAATTGCCCAGTTGGTTCAAACCAACATTTCAACAAAAATGTTCCAGCAAACTTCTCCACAAATGCACATAATGATGACTTGAGTTTATCAAAGGTGCAGCTAGAAATGAGACATAAAGAGTAAAACCAGGGTTTCTGATTTTCCCTTTAAATCATAGGGTACTGGTGTGAAATTACATTTGTCTAAACCTGCACTTTTACAAATAAGGGGAAGGCAAAGAGCATTTCACTCTCCAATGCCATGCATGTGTACATAGTTCACATGATCATCTGACATCAGCTGCACAGGATCAGCAGTACCTGGCAAGAACGTTTTCACTTTTTGTGACATTACATCTTCAAACTTCAGTGTATTTTGTTGGAATTTTATGTGGTGGATCAACACAAAGTAGTGCACACCGAGAAGTGAAAAGAAGATAGCACATTGTTTTAGTAACCCTGTTTTAAGGTTATATAAAGTAAAACCTGAAATTTGTGGTGGTGCGCGTTGGTTTTTAGCATCCTCGATTAAATACTTTGTAGGACCAGTTCATACTGCAATTCCCTCTGTGGTAAGATATACACGTTTAGAAACTGTTTCCAGAGTTTCCAGTTCTTCAAAATAACTAAAGCTCAAAGCACAGACAGAGAGATTTTAAGCCTTGCCACAAATTTCCATCTAGATTTCTGTCTGGACTTTGACCGGGCCACTCAGATGCATGCAACCATTCCATTATAGAGCTGTGTGTTTTGGTGTTATTTGCTGGAGTGTGAGCCTCCACATATGTCTCAAATCATGCCATGAGTCACTATGACAATAGTGTGTTCAGTGTGAAATGCAGGATTAGTTGTCATAATAAAGAATTGCTATGTTTTTTTTTGTTGTTGTTTTTTTTTTTGTCTGATCTCACCAGTTAAAATTCTTCCAATTACATGTTCAAAGGACTTTTTCAGGTATGTGGGACATTTTTGCTTTATTCTTCCCATTTTCAGATGATGGCTAAAAATGCTTCATGAGATGCTTAAAGTTTAGGATATTGTTAGCAACCTAACTCTGCTTTAAACTTTTCCAGAACCGCATCACTGACTAGTCAGTTTTGTTCATCAATCTTTACGAGGTTTTTTGGTAAACAAACAAACCTCTGAAGGCCTTCCCAGAATAATTGGATTTATACTTAGATTAACTACCCTGAGGTCTGCCTCCAAAATACCATTAGTTGTATTGAGTTTTATGTGAGGTCATCAGGGTAAAAAGGGGTTGATACAGATGCACATCACTCTTTTCACCCGTTTTTTAACAGTGTGTTTGTTTCCTTATATTCACAATCATGTATTATACTGTGCATGTCTGTCACATATTTTTATTATTGTTTATTTTGAACATGCAAATACCTAGCTTCCCACTTGTTACTTAAGGTGATGCATCTCACAATAGCAAATAAAAACACAATAACTATAGAACATCATAACCAAAGAGAATCGCTGGGATATTCAAAAAGGAGTGAATAGATGCACATCTCATTGCCCCTTTGTTCAGCCAACTTAATTATAATTATGCATATGAGTACATATAAAATATATACACACCAATGCATCCACATTTCCCTATATACATACATAGGTATATTAGAATTAATGATGGGATTACTGTTTTTACGTGAGTTGGTCAGTCCACATAGTGTCAAATAATCCTCATACACTACATTTTGGAACACTTAAGTGTACACTTAATGTATGAATGGAAACTTCTGTAACTGCTCATGTTAAGGTTCTCTCACAGTGCACTTTGTTGACATTCTTGTTGGTATTCTCCAGTGTTTAACTTAATATGGGACATGAACCACTAATCCTCCCCGAGGGTATCCAGCCAGTGCTCTATTACCTGCCCATTATTTGGCACTCTTCCAAATGTTTGAGCCCATGCTGTGGATAGAACTAATCCTGTAATGACACAGAGAGTTAATTGATTGCAGTCTGATCCCTGCACAAGGCTCTCTTGCAAGATAGAAATGGCTGTTTGTGAGGAAGAAGTCTACGCTTTCTACAGTGAATTGATTCAAGACAGTGACAGAACAGGGAACTCTGTAAGCCCATTAATTAATGACTTTGTCATCAATTGCTGCATGAGCATCCAAAGTGTGCCAGCAACACACTCCTGTCTCAGAACAGCATCGTTTGTTATTTCAGTGTATTGCATGGAATTGATGCCCCATATTGTACCATACATGATGCAAGATGGTGCAAGGCTGTGCTTTAAACTAATAAACACTATTCATTATCCTAAAAAGTTGAGTTATGTATTGCTTTAATTTTTAAGACATTTGGATAAATCAAGACAATTACTTGCAAAACTGGTTGGACTCCATCTGGTGTTGCAGTTTTACACAGAACATGATCTATCATTGAAAGGCTCAAATTGAAAAAGCACTGTTTGAAACTATGAATATTACGAGTCTGGAAATTTGATGGGAGAAGCAATAAAGATGTCAGAGTAATTTTAGAAGCTTATGTTACAGAGGAATCGTAGACTGCTTAAAATCAAATGCATTCAATCAAAAACTGATTTAAGTACAATTGAATGTAATATGTCATACTTTTCGAAACTGGCATTGAAAGTCCCATTAACTTTCAAATTGGTTTTGTCAATGCTTCCACATGAAATCTCGTTTCATTAAAGGTCTGCTATAAATTGACGATCCATACAGCTCTTACAGTTTAAGAGAGGATACTTAAACAGCTTCAGATGATGAAAACACACAATGGATGTCCCCACCTCTGCAAACATTGTCAATGCTTTTCAAATTTCCAATGTCAAATACTTACTGAAAATGTCAAACAGCAGCCAGTCCAATCTCCCAGTTGTGAGATGCACCAGGTAGCACCATTTCTGAAGCTTAGAGATACCATTAGATGAAGAACTACATGCTGAACAGGAGGAGTAAGAGAACAAGCGTTTAACAGAAACACCCTCAACGGGTTTCCTCAACCATCCTGGGATTTGGGGTTGAAAATGTTTTCTTTTGTACTCAAATTTTCACTGGCCATCTTCAGTGACAGTACAAAAAAAATAATAATAAATACATAAATAAAAAACCCTTCTTTACATTCAAAGGTTCTACATAATAACTTTTAGGATGTACCTGGTTTTAAATATTATGTACCCGCATAAGCCAGTTTATTGGATACAATGTTCCCTTTTGGAATGTTTTAATTATTTTAGCATAGATTCAAGAGGATGTTGAAAATTTTAGTCCTTGTTGACTTGATGCCATTATGTGACTGCAGTAAATTTGTCAGATGTAAATCCTTACATATATCAATCTGCCTTTCCACCACATCCCACAGAGAGAGACATGTTGACTGTGAAGGCCACTCATATATTATGCATTGTCCTGATGGGACGTGGTCATAAAGTAATAAACATGGCGAGCAACAATACTCTGGTAGGCAGTGGTATTTGAATAATGTTGACTTAATGATGAGGGGCCCTAACTGTGCCAACAAAATGTTGCCCACAGCGTTGCTCTTCAACTCAAACCAGAACAAGGCAACATGAATCAATGTTTTCATGATGTTGACGCCATATTCTGACCTTATTACCTCGAACCACCTCGACGTGAAAACCCAGACGATCATCAGTTTCTGTGATACTAAGACCAGTTTGTCTATTACCAACAGCGAGCCTTCAAAGTTACCTAATTCATCTTGCTTGGTTTAAAACATCTTCATCACTTCTATGTCTAAATGCCTAAACAAGTAATTAAGCAAGTGTGCCTAATAAAGTGGCCAGTGACTATAAGCACGCAGGACTTTAAAAAGTGAAGTCTTAATGATTTTGTACATGAGATCAAAATCATCTCCTGGACACCTCAGGTAGGTGTGACTTTTATTTTTAGTAAAAAAATATTTTTATCTGAACAGTCTTATGGCCCATTCACATAAATCTGTGAAAAAGATTTGAGTCATCCATTATGTTTGAAGTTAAATCACACCAAACTTTTGGTAAGTTAGAAATACAAAATATTCAGTAAATATCTCTATTTACTTAAAATCAAATCCAGTTCCACCAGTTCTGTTCGGAGGAATGGACCAAAACTCAAGCAAACTGTTGTGAGAAATTTGTGTAAAAATATCAAAATGTTTGACAACATACAATTCAAAGGCATTCCTGGCAAATACTGAGGAGATGTACTTATTCAATCCGTCCTTTTTCATAAAGAAAAGTACAAAGTTGGGATAAAAAAGTAGCAAAAAAAGATTAAAAGTTCAAGAAAGAAGGTTGCAAAAAAAAAAGCTTCAATTTTTGGAAGTCAAACATATGAGCAGTGCAAGTAAGGTGGGAAAAATGATTTGCATGCAGAGCAATATGAGGTGTTTGTGTCTTGTTTCTCAAAACCTTTTTTTAGTCACTAACTCTTACCTGATGTGTTTGTTGCGATTACTAACTAATATCACTGCAAAGGTTCAGCTCAGAAATTACAGGAAAGTGATGTTGGTTTGTTCTTGTTTAAAGTGAGACAGTCTGGTAGATGTTGAACTCGGTGTCCCCATGTTGCTATGCTGCAATGAGCATGATTGACAGATGGATGTGGAGGAGAAAGGTTACAGGGGCTTTGGAGGCAGCTGAGGAACTATAGGGTGGGAGGGGCTGATTGGGATGCGCTGAACACAGATCACACTCAAGATCATGTCACACTGCCCATACCAATAGGTTCATGCAGACATCACCATGCAAATCACCACTTCAGTCACAAAAATCAACACAGGTAGAATTGCAGGTAGAATTATGCATTTTTTTATTATTATTATTATTATTACACACTCTATTCGGCTTATGACAAATTTGTAAAAAGCACATTTTCAAGTATCCTGAGATAGACATGCACAGGCACACATCCACTAGATCGGAGGTGAGAGGGAGCCTGGTGGCCCCCTACTTATAGAACAGCTCGCCCAGGTCATTATCATCTGTGAACTGCGACTCACGCTGACATCGTCTGGATGGCCAGCGATGATGGAGGGGCATGCTGCGACAGGCTCTAGGTGTCTCAAAAAGAGGCTGGCAGGGGATGTCAGTTAGTGAGAACAAAACAAATGGCAAGAAAAACACGGACGTGTACAGAGCACAAACAGGAAGATTTGCAGGGAAATCGGACAGAAGAGCGGGGCGGAGGGATAGACAACATATTCAAGCCATCCATGAGAAAAAAGGAAAAAGGAAAAAAAGGAGGGTTTGATTTTTAGTCGAAGAGGTATATAAAAGGGAGGGTGGAAAAATAAGCCACAAAAACGGACTAAACAGATGCCGACAAAAAGGAGAGGAAGCAATTTCTATTTGGAGAAAAAGCCCAGCATTAGGACGAGCTCAATAGTGAGCCATGGTCTTGTCATCATGTCCCTTTTTCTTACAAGAACAACCTGTTTGATCTGCGCAGAGTAATATGGTGAACTGCAGGGGGTTTCCACGGCATCAAAGGGAATCTAAACCACACACTGGCCCATTACGGCGCACTCGTGTGTGCGTGTCCGTCTTTCTAACCGTGACTGACTGCACGTGTGTCAGTGAGCACGCGGCACAGCAACAAAGCACGATTGTATCGGTCCTGCAAAGTTTGCACAATTATAAGTCAGCAGGTGTTCTGAGCACAATGTGTCTTAACTACCAATCAAATCCAGCACCCCTGTCTGCTCCATTATTGAGTGTGACAGGGGAAGTAGCAACGATGAATTCTTGATGATCCATGACAGCAGCAACAAGAGTTGTGGGGTGGCAGCGCTTGTTTTCTGTGGAGCCCCTTTGTGGCTTCGTGCATCAGCAAACGCACTCTGCTCTCTGGTGGAGGTAAGAGGTGTTGGGCAACGAGGAAAAAAAAGAGAGAAGACAGACATGGCTGTCTGAAGAGTGTTGATCGATGGCCCATTCGGTTTGGCTCAGGGCTCACATGAATAAACATGGAACTGATGTTTGCTGCAGACATTTTTGAATGCAAACCTTTGATTCTGTAATGAGATGAGATTAAAAAATGTAACTGGAAAAATCTAATCTGATTATAGTTACTGCTCCGAGGAGATAGAGTCATGGCTCACTATTGATGTTTCAGGATTTACATTTTTGAACCATGGATTTTTCTGTCCCAGGTGAAAACAAATTGAGAAAACCACAAGCGACTACACCTTTCTCCCTTTCTTAGGGCCTTGAGTTTATTGTCAGCCCCCTGGTATCCATACTATACAAAACAGAGGAGTTATGAAATGTATGTAAACACCTAATCAATAGTTTCAATCGACAGCACTGCAAAGGCTTATCAGGCCTTTCACAGTCTGTGTCTTATAGCTCCGCTCAGTGAATTATGGACATTAATTCTCTCTCGTAATTATGAGAAATTGATTTTCCGGTTGAGCTTCTCCCAAAGGCAAGGCCCACATGAAAACCAAATCATGTCCGTGTGTTGGCCAACGCTTTGGGGCTGTCGTTGTGCTGGCCAGCTTGCAGGGATTAGTGTCTGAATGTGAGACATTGCTGAAAAAGGAGCACATCAGATGTCACACATGATTCTTGCTCCCTTTGTACTCTGTGTACTCTCCTGAAAACATGATTATTTACTGAATGACAAATGTTCTGTATTTTAATTAGAAACGATAGACTTTATGTGGGAGACAAACACAGTTACAAATATAGTATGCATGGATTTAATCGCTTTATATAAAATTGCTTCCAAGGAGCCCAACTTTCTTGTGCACTTTTAAAAGTGAACATCAGTAGTTCTCCAGGCTTTCTGACACATATTTAATGTTTGTTCTTGGATGCTATAAACCTTTTCATCCAGTATGCTGTCCAGTCATTTTCTGACCAGCTTCCAATGCCCAGATGGCCAACTGGTGAGCTGCTGTTGCTCAAATTTCAGAAGAAGTCAATGCTGGTTCTGAGGAAAAAGGTGTGAGAAATAAATGTGCCACAGTTTGTTGTGTGTGTTAGTGCTATCGCAGAAGATCAGTCAGAGGGGCCATCGAACCTTTGTCCACATCACATGGTCATTGCCTGTGGAATAAATGGGAATAAATGGCACCAAAAAGCTGGTGGGTTCTGCAGGGGTGTGGTTTCTCTACATTTACAGGTTGGCAGGCTGATGGGATCCAGCTGGGGCTCTTCATCACCAATCAGCAAGGAGCTTAAATAGGAGCGGCTTTCCTGAGGCAGATGCCAGATGGTTCCGCTGCACAGTGATCCTGCTCTGACCTTTCGCTGGTGCGGCATTACCTGATCCATGCTGTTCCACAAGGCCTTGCCTTGGATACCTCCACGACCACCACCCAGCTGCTGCCTGTCCACCCTCAGTCTCCTGCTGGAACTCCTCCACCTGGAAACCCCCACAGTGCACCAACTCCTGGGAAACCAACATACTCATCCCCACTCACCTCAAACCTCAGACTGTAAGCCATCACCAGGTTACACCATCTTTCCCTTCATTCCTCCCCTGTCTAACAACTCACCTTTTCTCAGTTCCTCCTCTGGCCCGGTTCCTCCCTGCTGCCGCAGATCAACGCCTCTCCACCCTCTCTCCATAGTACTTAATTAAATAAATTTGTTAACACTGCTTTTGGTGCCCGTAGTTGTTGCTTGCCTTTGAGTCCTGGTAACCTCTCAACATGACAAAAGCGCTACTTTGAAAGCAAAAATGGAACAGGAACAATACAGTTTTAGACAGAATATTGTGTTTTAGCAACAAGATAATCCCCTCACAGCTATTGGAAAGTGTTTTAAACAGTTGTTCTCAATTATATTGATTAACTTCATCAAGCTACTCCTCCAAGGTATGTTTTAGGGTTTTTTCCAAGTTTTAAAACATAATAAAATATCTCAGTATTTCTTTCTTTTCTAGAAAATATATAAACATTTCAACAGCAAGAAATTAATATTAAATTAATTCCAGGCAATGTGTCTATTGCTAACTTTTAATGGTCATGTTGAGTTCTGCAGCGTTTTAAGCCCTGCCTATGGGTGGCCAGATCATAGCATGAAGGATCCATCTTCCTCAGATCTCAAGCAGCCAACACACACAGTTTTGAACATCTTTTAAATATATTTATCTAAAGGATGAAATATTCACTGAAACGTACCTGTTTAAAAGTAAATAAAATGACAAAAATCTTCCTCTCTTAATAAAATAAACACGAGAAAAGAGCAAAAATAAAAGGCAATTCACTCCAATAAACTGAACTTTTGCAAGGAATGGTGTTTACCAAGGACAACAAACAGTGTGGCTGCTTGGGAGAGTCACATTGTTTGCGTCAGTGTCTTTTATTGCCGTCATCTCCGGCAGGCCACCAATCCGCCGCCTGTGGTCTTCAAGAGCCAATCAGTGTTGGGCACACTCAGATTTGCATAATCAACCTTATGATGCCTGTCGTAAAGAGCTGAATGGCTGAACAATATTTTTTTTTCAGCACAGCATTGCCAAATATCAATCTGCATAAAATTTGATCCAGTTAAGAGAAAACCGCAGTGTGATTCTATCAGTCTGTAAGATGCATCGATGTGAATGTAGAGTCTACCCCGTCCGGATGCGGTGGTTAGACCAATCAAGTCATAACGGGTAAAAAGGAGCAAACAGTAGCTTACGTTCATGCTGGGTGGGATAAACACTAACCCATGAACGCCAGAGGATGGTAATAACACAACTTTGCCATGGTTAAAACATACAATTAAGTGTTTATCCACCATCTGGGAAGAGTGGAAACATCTAATTAGAACACTGACATCACTTTCATCCAAACACTTCACTATCTCGCTTAAACAGAAAGTAATATGGAGCACATTTTATGCTGCAAAGAATAGATCACCGATAATTTCCTTCTACTCCGTACCCAGTAAATTTTGACTCCTAAGTTCCAGCATGATGATTGCATTACATACACATTTTTGCAAGAGCGTCACCATGATCATTAGATGATGAATGAACCATAACCATGCTCCTTTACCAAAGTCTCACGAAGGCAGTGCTGCTTCCATTCTTCCCTGGCACAGGTGTGTGTGATTTTGGTTCCGCCACTACAAATTATGCTGGCTGGTTAGAGTTATGCGCTGACAGAGAAATATTAGCTAATTAATGCGTGAATTATTATAATTACGACCTCATTAGCACACCTGATTATGCTTAATATATCATGGTGATTACAGCAGGACATGCTTATTAAGAAAGTTAGAAAGCTCAAAGAGAGACAGGCGACAGAGGAGTCAGAGGACATGACACGGTGGAGTTTGCACCGCATGCTACAGTTAACGTGTGGCTTCTAAGCTTGGGCCAAGAATCACTCATTTTGTATTAGTTTTTAATCATTATAAACCACTTTGGCACATTCTACCTATATTATAAGAGCTTTCTTTCAGCTGCTAATCTGTTTCTGTTTAAATGATGCATCACCAATGGTTTGCTGAAAGAGCTTCCAATTATTTTTGGTCATATCTGTTATTTCAGGATGCAGCACATTGTCATAATGTTCAACTATAAGTTTAAAATGTTTTAAAAGTGTTTATTTGACTCTTTACTTTGACCAAGAAAACTGAAAGTAATCAAGTCAGAATATTGATTTAAATGAGTCCAATTTGTTTCTGGTGTGTTTCAGTGTATCAGGGGGTTTTCTTGGTCACAGATTTAACTGCCTAACTTAACATCAATAAACTTCACAAAGCTCACACCCCGACAGGATAATGCTATTCGGTCTCATTTGACCAGATTATCTTGTTTCACATGTATTCATGTGGTCACCTATGGGACCTCTTATAGACCATTTCTCACTGGATTAGTAGAGGCATGAGGTTGTCCTATCAAAAGATTCTCCAACAACTACTGATCTTTGCCATTCCTCACACCAGTTGGATGATTTTCTGATTGCCCAGTTTGTAAGTTTAGGTAGATGTCCTAGTAAGTTTACATTTATGTCTTCTTCTTTCCATTGTCTTCGAGGATGGATGGAGCGTAAACCCATGAAAAGCTCAAAGCTTAACGCATAACCATATAACGTATTGTTTTAAACTTTTCCACTTCATCTACAGTGTCCAACAACCATTGAGACTTTCATTGAACAACAGTAATCACACAGTTACACACTTTTTTTTTCTAACTAGGTATAACTTCTGAAGACAATTGGTGCCGCTGGATTTTCTTTAGTTGTAAAAATAAATACAGTTTTCTCACAAGCATACACACTTTTATGATTTTTCTTTCATTTCTCAGTAATACACTCCTTTCTGAGGCTCAAATAAAATCACAATAACAAATATAGACGTTTGTTGTTGGAATATGAAAACCTTAAGTGAAATACTTTTGCAGAGTCACTCTGAAAGTCAATCAGATTTCTTAGGTCTAAATAAACAAACAAATTTCCATTGAGGGCACACTGAGAAGTTTGGCCAAGCAGGCGTTTAGAATAGATCCATTGCTCTTCCACATTATGAGGCAACAGCTGAAAAGGTACAGCCAGATGCCTTCGAGAGAAACACTTCAGAGGCATCCCACCTGGAAGACACGCCAGAGCAATGATGAATGGGTGGGTGAACATGTTAGTCCTAAACTGGACTTAAATTCAATTCAAATTCATGTATGTACCAGGCTGTCATCTGTTCATGTGTAACACACCAGAATGTCAGGCATTTATTCTTGGCCTTTCATATTGCAGCAGCCGGTGCCCCAACGTTCACCTCACATGTCTGTCTGAGAAGCCAGAGGCTCCATTGTGAGTGATTATGAAACATCGAGGGCTTGTTCTTGTAAGCCAGGCATCTGGTGTGTCAGTCCTGTTTCTGGATTTAAGATAATTATTGTATTTGTGCAACAGCATAGCTCTTAGTGATGAGAAAAAAAACGAAAAACTTTTTAAGCACCCCTGAGTCTGGTATCGTTTCAACATCTCATAGAATACAATTAAATCCAGTTCATTTGGGGTCTTTGTGATGGACTGGTCACCTGTGCAGATTGTACCCCGACTCTCGCCTGTTGACCGCTGGAGATAGGCGGTCAATAGGCAATCCAGGCAGAGATTGACCCCTCAGGACCCCACTTGGGATAAGCATGCAAGTTAATGGATGGATGATTTTTCACCACATGTTTATGTTGAGTTTTCTGAGTTGTGTGCGGTTTGTGGATGCATGTGTGTGAGTGTGTTCTCCTCTTGCATGGTGCAACAAGCAGGATTGGTTCCAGTTGGGGTTCATCAGGTGGCAATCAGGAGGAGTATCTAGAGGAGCAGCTTCAATTAAACAGACTTCAATTAAACCACTTGTCGGGATGACAAGTGGTAATCAGACCTGTAGATAACACTTGCTGAACTTACCTAACCCAATATTTACTTTGTATCTCGTTGTCCTTCTTTGCAGTTGGTTTCTCTGTTGAGAATCTTCTCGAGTTCCTGGTTCCAGCTCCTCGTCACCTCTCGCTGCTTCAACATTCCCTCCTGCTTCCTCCTTGTCCCCCTTCCACTCTGCAGACAACTCCTACGTGAACAGGAGGAGTCAGAGGCATTCTCAGGCTCCTCCAGTCTTTGATCCTGTCTTTGACTCTGGAGGATCCCCCAAAGCTCTGCCTTGGGGAGGATCAAGCTTGATGGGGGATCAAGCTCTGCTTGCCTGTCAGACCTTCCATCACTCTCCATCACCATCTAGCCACGGAATAAACAAAGAGGAGCATTCACTATCTGAATGCTCACCTCGTTCAGGCAGCCTCAGCCTCAGAGCACTCACTTACCTCCTCCACAGACATGTGTCATCTCCATTAACAGTAAGAACTTCTGCTCCTCATCTATATACTGTATATATATACAGTATATACAGTATATAGCTCGGGTCCTCTACCAGAGGCCTGGGAGCTTGAGGGTCCTGCAGTATCTTGGCTGTGCCAAGGACTGCACATTTCTGGACTGAGATGTCTGATGTTGTTCCTGGGATCTGTTGTAGCCATTGATCCAGTTTGGGGGTGACTGCCCCGAGGTCCCCGATGACCACAGGCACCACTGTGGTCTTCACCTTCCAGGCCCTCTCCAGTTCCTCCTTGAGGCCCTGGTATTTCTCCAGTTTCTCATGCTCCTTTTTCCTGATGTTGCAATCGCATGTATTGCTACATCTACCACAACGGCTTTCCTCTGTTGTTTATCCACTACGACAATGTCTGGTTGGTTCGCCATTACCATTCTGTCTGTCTGGATCTGGAAGTCCCACAGGATCTTAGCTCTGGCGTTCTCCACCACCTTTGGGGGTGTTTCCCACTTTGATCTCGGGGTTTCCAGTCCATATTCTGCACAGATGTTTCTGTACACTATACCTGCCACTTGGTATGTCGTTCCATGTACGCTTTCCCTGCCAGTATCTTGCATCCTGCTGTTATGTGGTGGACTGTCTCAGGAGCCTCCTACTCCAGAGCAGGTTAGGATTCCAGGTAAGAGATCAACATGAACAAACCGCCATCCCTCCTGCAATCAATGCCCTAAGAACAAGAAGAAAAATAAAAAGGCCATTTGTTTTTAATCCTCACCAATCATGCTGTTAAATCTTAGTTTGTGTGAAAATTTTTGTGATCGATCTGTCAGTAGAATTGATAAATCCGTACCTAAAACAGAGACTAAAGTTTGGAACAGGAATGGCACCTGCTGTGGCTTTCAGCTGCTTTGGCCCATTTGCTGCAAGGTTAAAGGTTTTTCTGCTGATGATGCGAGAAAGTTCCAGTACATCAACAGTTTCTGAAATACTGTAGTTTGATCAACCCAGGTGACACAGCACTTGAACATTCAAAGTCACTTTCCTTTTCTTTCTTATTCTTCAGCCATTCAACTTCACCACTGTCATGATTCACAGGTCTTTGAGTTTTTGGCTCCCACAACTTTGTATTATTTTTTATGTACTCAAGGGCCAGTGTCCTGCAACAAATGAATATGTTCCCGGTCCTGCACCTGAATTAAATGATAAATCTCACCACAGAATACAGTCAGGCTGTACAGAGTTCTGCTGATGGTCAACTAATTTGAGTTAGGTGTAACAAGCATGTAAAACGGTAGGAACTCAGCCTTTGACAACTTGAGTTTCAGACATCTGAAATTAGTAAATGGCCTTTATATATTTACATGGCACTTTGTCAAGTCCAGAGGATGACAAAGCACTTTACATGGCATTCAGTCATTCACCCATCAGTCACACAATGTATCTCACCACTGATGGTGTTGAGATACATTGTGGGTGCAGCAACAGAAACAAGACTGAACAGGTCGGCCTAATAAACTGGCCAGAGAGCATAGATGAATAAATGGATAAAAAGATGAAATCGCTGTTATAAATCTGCAAACACAAGTGTGTTCTTTAGCCTGTTTTAAACTTTACTTTTATGTATAAATCATGTTATGAGTGATGTGTTTAGGAGCTTATTATTATTATTATTGTTGTTGCTATTGTTATTGTATTGCTCTTTGTCACTTTTGCATACAGATTCTTCAAAACTAGCTCATATTGTTCTTTCAAGCAGGACCTGTGAATTTCCATGCTTAGGGGGCTGAATGTTATTTGTCCATGTATGCCATCTCGTGTGCTACCTCCATTACCAGGCCAATTCTTACAATAATCACAAGGTTAGGAATAATGAACAGTGATGACAGTGTTTTAAGCAAAATAATGTCCCACCATCTCATGCATGGGAGCTCGACAGCATTCAGAGAAAATGACTCAAAGGCACACTTGACGTGACTCTTTCTCCCCTGATGAAATTAGGAGGGTGAAAATGGAAGACAACAGTGCTTCAAAAAAGAGATGAGAGAATATTGCAAAGCAGCTTAAATATATGTGCTGTATAGATTTATGTCATTTTACTTAGAAATCAAATAACTGAACAGAAACGTGATTTTCCAAAACACTTCTTAGTTTGACATGTGAGTTCTCTACATCACCTCCCGAAGAATAATTTACTTCACCCTGTGTAGGGCTAATACAAGACAGCACAATGTTAACTCTGAAGGGCTCAGCTCCACCCTTAACTACATATTGATCTTATCTGTGCAATTTAAAAACTACCTCTCTTGCCTCCAGCTCTGATCCCTGGAGTGTGAGAGTACAGTCTCATCATACGTACTGTGCAGACACATAACACATAAAATGTTACACAATTGTGCACAAACACACACTGAGGGTGTGAACGGGAGTAGACCAGGAGGGAGGAAGGGGGGTTACACTCGAATACATGACTAATAGACTGTCGACACAGATAAATGACTTTTTAAGCAACAGAAAATTGCTCTATGTTCCATTCACTGAGCACTAGTTTCCCCTCTTCTCTCGCTCCGTCTTCCCTCTTTCTTTGCCGCGTCTTTTCCCCTCCTATTTTTTTTTGCTCGCTGTTCATCATATCTCCATCCTCACACCCTCTTCATCTCCACACCCGTGCACCACTGAGTCCTTTCTCTCCTGCCAAGCTCTCTTATTCCTGCCTCACTGTACTTCTGTTCGCTTTTCCGGGGCCGTGTTGCCAAAGCAACAAGTAGCAGAGGTTTGAGAGCGTTGGCTCTTCCCCCCCCCTTTCTCTGGTTTCGTAAAGAGGGCGATGGAGGAAGATCTGAGATGCAACAATAGTGGAATTATGCAAATTTATCCAACAAGTAACAATGGATTAGAGCGGACTCTCTCACAGCTGACAGAGCCAGTTGAGAAGAGGCTTCCAAAAAGATTCTTGTCTCAAATCCTTGATTCATTTTCTCAGTGAATAATATAAGCATGTGTCCATATTTTGCCTTTGTCACAACTTGGATGTTTGAAAATAAAGAATACTGAAAAAAATATATTTTTACAGAACAACAAAAAAAAAAGTCTGTAGGAACTTTTTGTAGTTAATGTTACAGGTAATTGCTCTTATTTTGAACTAGACATCTATAACACTGCAATAAACCATGTTTATTGCACCATTTATTTTTAAGTTGAGTTCAAGCATGAGCAAAAGGCATTTAAAATCATTACCCAACAAAATGAAAGGTAAGTCGGGTTTAAAAGAATCTCGATTATTGGATGAATTCATACAAATTAGGAGTCACAATGAAAGAAAAAAATATACTGCCTGATGAATACGTTTAAGAGTTCTTGAAATAAATGCATTCACTGCAGCAGCATATTACCGAACAAAAATTGGAACGAAGTTAACTCCTCAGTTGACGATATTTAATTTGAGAACATTTATTCGCGTGTGTGTGCTTGGGAGTCAAAATAAAAATTACACGTCGAAAGCAAATGCACACTTATTATCACCTGCAACAAATTAAATAAATCAGATGTAATGGACCACAATTTTTTTTACATGCACTTTTTTAAGTTTGAGTTTGTGTGAGGTTTTAATTAGTACTTCATGACTTTCTGCTTTCCCAGCGCGACCCAACACAGACACAGTCATATGTTTCCACCCTCATGCGCACACCCTCAGACACTCACATCCACACGCCGTAAGTAAACACACACAAGAATGAATGTTGTACACACACTTTCACCTCCTGTACCCACGCTATACTCCCACGTCCAGGTAATGACGCCACCAAAGGCAACCATGACCTGAACCCATGAGGTGGTCCCCTCCATTCTGGGGTGCAGCTCAACAGCCCGAACCACCCTGGCCCACAATGACCCTGTACCTCAACAGAGAGTGTTGACGCTTTTAAATCAAATACATGTGTTGAATTTATCAATGTCAGAGCACATTATTATCTAAAAATGTACTGAAAAGCCACATATGATTTGTCCCAATCAGCTGCACAGGAACATTTTAGCAGGAAATACATCCATGTAATATTGTACCATAAGATCAGTCCAAGACCTGATGGGAAGCATCGATATGTCTGACTTCCGACCAAAGAAACGGGAAGCTGAAAAAACAAACAACCCAAAAACAAAACATAAAATACAAGGAAAAGTTAAGAATTTTTCTCAAGTTGCCAATAAAGAGCAATAAATGACTTTTAGCGGTAATTTTTGTGTTTGGATGTTGAACGTATCAGAAGTTTGATTGTCTAAAAAAACATAATAGTTTAAAATTAATCTTAAAAATAAATTGCATGGAGTGGGCCAGCACTGCTTTTCTATTCTCATTTCCTTTTTCTCCCAATGACTTGATCTGAAGCGTGACCGTATTTAACGTATTTTGGCGAAGCCCACGATGTGGCAAACCCATCTTTCATCTTTCATACGAGAAAATATTGCTGCTGCAAAATACTACATTTTGTTTTGCTTCAGTTTGTCAGATTTAAATTGACATTAAAGTAAAGTGATTGTAAAATACATATATATTTGTTTTTAACTATAAAAATTTTAAAAAATTGAGAATTTGGAAAATTAAGTTGCAAGTTCGCATTTTAATGTTTAAAAGGTAGCAAAGTTTGTAGTTTCATGAACTCCTGTAAAATGACAACGTTTTGAAATTTTACTACGGGACTACGGTAATTTTATTATGATAAAAATGTGATCAAATCACATTAACCATGTTAAATATGTATTGTCCTATTTTAAAGAAATTACAGTTACACTAATCAAATTACTGTAAGATAATAATTCACAGTAAAACTGTAAAAAAGTTACAGTAAAACTAATAAAATTACAGGAAACCTGCTATAAAATTACAGTTAAACTAATAGAATTACAGTAAGGCTACTGTAAGGTTACTGTGAAATTACTGTAATTTCTTTTCCGTAAATATTACAGCAACTTACTGGCAACCCTGCTGCCAGAAAGTTGCTGTAAATTCTTCAGTGACTTTTTTTACAGTGCGGCCAGAGCCTCCATTCAGCTGCTTAGCAGTATGTTGCTCACAGCTTGACTCTGGGATTTTTACAGAGATATCCCCAAACAGACGAATTTTTCTTTTTGTTAGCAAGAGGAAAATGTAGAAACCTCTGTTCTCCATAGAGCCTGGTCACTCCATTTCATCAAAAGGACTTTAAACCATTGGAGGGTTAACATGTTTTTTTGCGTGTGGCTTTGAAACCACAACTTTTACAACCTTGGTAATACCTTGAAACCGTTAGCCTGCCTTTCCTACTCACAAGTGTGCAGGGGAGGCTGCAGGCTATGCTGATTGAAAAACTCGGGTATAGGTGTTAAGACTCTCAGGAGAAATGTGTGTGTGCAAGAGAATGAATTGGAGGTGGAGATAAGACGAAGCCATAGGAGGAAAGCAGAGAGTCAACACTTGTATTCTGCAGTGCATCTTGCCTATATCCTCCCTCTTACCTCTGATAGGGGGCAGATTTCATAACAGCCTAATAACACCCTCCAAGAGGTCTCAAGATACAGCCATTCTATCTCTGCGAGAGCTGCCATCGTCTTTACCGCCACAATCCAGCCCCTGTCAACAGCCATCAACCTCTACAGCCCCTGAGCCGACTGATATTGACAATAAAACAGGCGGCGGGATCAGCAGGTTGCCGTGAATGTGTGCACACATGCGTGTAGGTTTTCAGTGCCGCTGAAAAGGTCCGGGAGTGGACACTCACTCCAACACCGCCACCCAACGAAGAGCTCTGTGTGCACCTGGTAGCTGCGCTTTTGCACCAAAGGGATGAAAGTGGATTGCAGGGAGACATGGGGAGGAATACAGAGAGACGAGAGCACAGAAAGAAAAATGTATAATGATCCGCGTTGTCACGGCTATGGCTTTTGGACAGTTCTGGTTACTCGCGCTGTGCTGCAGAGGAGATTGAGAATTGCGAGCCTTGTCATGCATCATAAATGCATTACCATATGGGAATGCAGCCTTCACGTGCTGCAGAGAATAGAAATTTGGGCTCCACATAAAGAAGAATGTGTTTTATGAGGTTGTGGAGGACATATTGTATGGCAGGCCTCATAAACATATGCATGTTTCTTTTATGAGCTTTTCTGAGAATTGAAAAAGTCTTACGGAATGATGAAGGAGGCTTAAGAGGCAGATAAGCACAGGCACTATTTACATTGAAATGACTTTGAGGGAAGACAACGAAGTAGAAGAAGTCAAAATGGGAAAATATGAGAACGGAATGATGCGATCCAGGTTCTGAATGTGAATAGAAAAGAGGTTGAAGGTGCAGACAAAAAAATAATGGCGTATAGAATGTTTGTACTGATAGATACAAGATCAGCATGCATCCCCATTCCTCTCACCCCTGCCCCACAAGGGCTCTTCAGTGGCAATCTCATCACCGCCTTTTTTTTTCCTTTCTCCTAATATTTGCCGCAGAGGTTTTTCAAAGAAAAAAGTGGGTTTTGCAAGTGTTGGTGGGGTTTCATCTCGTTGTCTCTGGTGGGATTGTTAAAGTAGACGCTGTCTATAGATCTGTGGAGGTCACAGTATTCAGAAACCTCCATTTGTTGGCACCATCAGCCCTGTGGTAACAATAAAGGACAATCAGTGAGACTGAATCAGCTTGTGGCAAGAATGTGGACCCCTGTGCTTCGAGGTGAGGATCCTATCATCTTTGCTCGCCGTGCAGCTCTGCACAGCGAATGACAAGGCTTAAGACATCATGCCCAGATTTTGCAGCACTTACTTTCACTATATCTGGCCATTTCTCTGTCCTCTGCCTGTGACTTAGCAGCATCTGCACCGAGACTGATCAATCGCCCGCACCAACAAGAGGTCCTGAGGCCAATTAGGCCAGGCAAGCAGGCTCAGGGCCAAGCTTGTGTAAGACTCTGTGTCGATACTCAAGCTTGTCAACTCTTAAGAAACATGGAAAAAAAAGAGTAAAAGAAACGAAGTGACGCTGGCTTCGTTCCCTCTTCTGGGCCAAGTTGGAAACCAAGTAGGATTTCATTCCTTAAATAATGAGGATGTCTAATTTTTGCTGTCCATAAAAGTCAGAGGCTTGCTGTTGTAAGGTTAAGGCTACAGTCAGAGATGACTGGATTATGTTTATGGTTATGGTTAGCCCATCAAAGACAGCTGCACAGGATGGTTGGGTTTCTGTTTATCGAAGGTGGGTGGGTGACAACATACAGACAGACTGATCTTCATTCATTACTGGCTCCTCAATATTTAGAATCAGCATATTTGGGGCATTCCAAAGTTATTTTTCACTTTGTACATTATTAGTCCATTCTGTTCAGTACCTGACCATTTTTAGAGAGATGTTCTTTTCTTATTGCTGTTGTTGTTGTTTGCTAAGCCACCTAACTCTGACCTATGAATCATTCAGGCATGAAAAGCTCCTCACCTAGAGTCTACTCAGCAGAAGCATGTATTAAATTTGATATTTAGGCATTTTATTAGCAGCAGTCCATCACAGCAACACAATTTGTTCCAATTTCCGTAACTCGGCAAAAGCAAAACACTGTTTGACAGCTATAATGAAATTTTAGTGCCAATAAGTTCATTCCCAAAGAGCTACTATATTAAAACTCGCCTTACAGTGGATGATTGGCTGAAGGATGATGCATTTTTCTGTCTTCCTTTATAGGATAACGTTAAGATACAAATCATCTGCTCTGGGCAGTTAGACTTCACACTTCATTTATGTACTCCGTTTTTCTATCTCCCTCAAGTTTATGTACATAACCAAAGGATAAAAAGGTCGGAGACAAAAGATGAAAATAACCTCATCATTATCAGTGTTATTGAGGCTGACCACTTGAAAGTTTACAAGAAAATCTGGCTATTTGCAGGGAAACCATAAAGAAGCAAAAGGTGGTTTAAAACTGTCGTGTAAACTGTACAATAAATGACTATCACCACTTTCCAAGAATAAGTCCAGCAAGTCCTAATCCTTCAGCCGCACCCGATTTTCAAATGCCTCCTTTAGTGTCAGGGCTGCTCTCCCATACTAAACAGAGAAGATACATGAAAGGCTGTTGATCAAATGCCACCATCCTTTTCTCATGTACAATGCTTTAGCACCCTCTGTTGGATTCCAATAGGACTTTAAAAAGCCTCACATCCTCAGACCTATTTACCCATCAACTCATGCAAATGGACCAGTGAGCCCCCACCTCTCACAATTACAGCTGCCTGTTCCTCGAACCTGACATATGACTACATTCGTTTCATTTCCCCTTATTTTAGGGAGCAAATCTTCAGAATTTTCCCCAGTGTTGAGCAGCACATTATCTCTGCTTGATGCTTATCTCGGATTAGTCATCTAAGAGAATTTATTCACCTTAATCACAAAGTCTATTCGGTGAGAGGGCAAGGTGTGTTGAAGGAGTGCAGACTGGGTGATGATATCCAGTTTATTCTGTATTCATCTGCAAAAGACTTCTGGCCAAGCAATAAGTGTGAACTGTCTGTCACACTCAATCTTACTTTTTTTCTATGACAACAAAGTTAATTAAAGTAGTTGAACAATCAACTTCCTGCAGAAAGTAAAAATAATCAGTCACCCTCAGGCCCAGCAGTTTTAGTACTAATTAAATACATTAATTAAACTTTTGCAAATTGCCTAAAGATTTAGCCTTTTACTCTTTGAGGGTTGTGATTAAAGTTATCAACACAAATGACACCAATTGGTAGGATTGCTTTGACAAAAAAAAAAAAAAAAAAGATCTAGTTATGTTCATCATTTGCTTGTTAAATATACATAGTGTCAGCTTTGTCTCATAATTTGGGACTTCACTTTTGCCATTAGCATTTTTTGTGAAATATGCTTCAAACGTACTAGACAATGCATGAAATGGCGCATACTTTCTGCAAACATGTGAAAACGTACGGCATAATAATGACTGTCGTCTCGTTTATGACCCGCATTTAACGTAGAACGGATGCTCTTTTGTAAGTTTGAAGCACCCGCTTTGAAATCATTTGCATAGTGCATGAAAGAGTTCTGCTGCAGACCATGCTGTGACAACCCAGCATGGCTAACCTCATGGAAATAAATAAATAAATGCTAAAGAAAATAAAGTAAATATGTCAAGGGAAATTAGGCCTTTGGCTTGTTTCTGAAAGCTTGACTAACCAGTTGTGTCAAAACAAATTCTACTTTAGGCAAAAGAAAGAAAGAAAAAAAAAAA
>VMRN01000087.1:1754355-1766824 GCA_010277015.1 Poeciliopsis turrubarensis | reverse complement strand
TTAAAAAAGAAAATATGTATGTTCACGCAACAAGTCACGCAATCTGCGCCATAATCTTCCTACCACATCCTATCGACCGCTTCGTCTTTTCCTGCAGTAGAAACATCCGGTTGTTGTTCACGACTCATGATTCGAAAAAAGTGTCTCCGTTGCTGTTATGTGGAATACACTTAAGCCACTAAACCACCTAGCGCAAAAATTTTCTATCAAGATTGTTTTTCAAAATTAATTTTATTAAACAAATGTATTTTAGTAATTCCAAAAGGCGCAATTATATGATCAATAGAAATATAGCTACTTTCCAGCATTTGCTCTGTGCTATTGCAATAGTGTCTGAGAAACGTTTATTTTGGAGAAATGTGGAGCCACATTATCCTGCTAACTTAAAAAGTTTCTCTCTAAGGAAACCCAGCAGATTGCGTCGAGTCAGTTATGAATAATATTATTATGTACCAAAATAGGAGCTAAAACAGGAAAATCGCCTGCATAATACAACTTCCTGTCGAAGAAATGAAAACGATTTAAAAAAGGTTTTTTTCCTTTGCATCTGTAGATTTCTGCTGCTCTGACGAACAACTTCGGTAATGACATCAACTCCAACGCCATCGCTGCTCTCGGCAATGAGAGCACCAGCATGTCCACGGGTCAGATCAAGGCCATCCGTCCACAGGAGCTAATCAACTCCCTGTTCATACTCAGCAACGTGATGGACTGGAAAGAAGGACAGGCTAAGAGCATCATCGAGTCTCTGATGACAGTGATGAAGGTATAGTCTCCCGTCGGCCGTTTCATCTTGTCCATGACCAATTTTATGCTCAACACTCTCCGATTGCTTCCTTTATCCCGCCAGATCAACGGCTCTTCGTCACTTTTCACGCTGGGTAGTCTCGTCATTGGTGTCCCCTCCAGAGTTTTCAGGGAAATCCACGGCTCTGAGATTTTGGTCGCCTCCAGAAACCCCTCGCTTGTGGGACACATGATGTCCGCTCCAAATATTGTCCAGCAGATTTTTGTCACCCAGGTATGCCTGCGTGATTTACGGTACAGGTTTTTATTATCAGGAAAAAAATTAAAGGGGCAGAATTATGTAAAATCAACTTTTTTGAACTTTGCATTGTGTTACATTGTTATTCCCTTGTCAGTAACATACCTGGGGCGTGGCCTTACTTCTTTCATAAATGTTTGACAAAAATCCTTGAATCTCCATGGCAACAATTCAGATGTCCAAAACACACCTGGGTGTACGTAGCTCTGCCTTTGAGAATGAAGATAATCTGAGCTTCACTTTCCAAGCTTCCAAGTTTCCGCCTCGCAGTCCGACTCTCTCCCACTACTCCCCCACTCAGCTCCTTCAGACTAGCCAGCAGTAATTAGCAAACACCTGGTGGAACCAAACATCATCTGACCGCGTTATAGGAGCTACTTCTCAGTGAAACGCTGGCAAAAATGTTGTTAAAGGGTTAATAGAGGAGCCATGTTGTGATCGCTTCCTGAAAGCTGAGTTTCATAGAAAGCAGGAGCTTCTTTAAGAAACAAAAGCCCAATTTCAGATACAAATTCTAATTTTTTTTCAGTCATATTTGAAATTATGCAGCATTTTTTTTTATAACAACTGAAGTTAACAGAGGTAATCGATTGTGCTATAAAATGGCGCAATGTGGCTGGAAAACACATAATCCTCTCCCTTTAAATGAAACTAAAATGGATTCAAACAAAGTTTGATTTGAATCTTGATTTTGGATTCAGTTAAGTTTGGATATCTTACCACTGGATGCTCACCATCCTTCTGTCAGATTTTATCAGTGAACAGCACCAGTGAGGCGATCATCCAGAACGTTCCAGACGACATGGCCACTGAGATCCCTCGGGTTTTCCTGCAGAGCTTTACAACCGGCAGCATCACAAAACTCAACAAGAAGAAATGGAAACGCCAGCAGGTAGAGGAGACTTTTCTTCACTAAAACCTTGCAGATTTTTTTTTTTCTCTCACTTGTATATTATCAGAAGAACAGCTACTTGAGTTCACAACTTTGTTTCGTCAGGCTGAGCTGTTCTTTGGCGTAATCGCAGTGGAAAGCGCCACGGCTGTCCTGGGCAGCGCGAACAAGTAGGTCTAAACGATATTTTTAACAGTCTGGTGTGAAAACGTGGTCTTTTCTTTGTGTGTGTTCAGTGATCACAACGTGTATGTGTGTGTTTGTGTAGCCTGTCTTCCTCGGTGCTGCAAGGATTCACATGCACAAGCGTGAGAACGATTGAGAAGGTGCAGGTCAAAAACCTGGTCAAAGCCTGTCGGCGCAAAGGCAAAGACAAAGTCAAACTGGTGGAGTCTCAGGTGAGAGTCTGGGAGTATAACTGTATTGATGGTGTTAAGAGAAAAATCTAAACACTCTCTGAATGTTAATGACTATTTGCCAACTTAGTTGAAAATCAGGAGATTTATTATTTTGTTGGTGATCTGAAAAAATCAGGCTGTTCCCCCCTGCTGCCTTTTGTGCTTAAACATCCCAGATTATGAGACAAGTTAATATTAGACTAATGTAACCTAAATAAATGCAAAACGCAGTTTACAAATGAAGTTTTTGTTTTATGGAAAAATCTATCCAATGCAACCTAGTTTAGATTAAAACTTCCTTATGCACTTAGGGTAATTTATCGTTTTATATTTAAATGTGTTTTACAGTCCGAAACATTTATGTGTGACACAAACAAAAAAAAGTTTTCTTTTAGGTTAGAAATACTTTTTGTTTTGCTTTGTTTTTTTCATTGTCCTGCAATGTGGAGAAACAGCATTTCATTTCACACAAAATGTCTTAGTATTAAAACCAATATATAAAAAAAGCGAGATTGTGTAGTAATAATATTTTGTACAAGTCTATAGCAGAAAATAATGTACAATTATTAGAAACAGGAATATCTGACCCGCAGTCCCAGGGATTTGCCTGTGAGTCAAATTATGTTTCCATAAATGTACAACATGCAGAACTCGACATATCTTTGCAGACATTGTACCCAGACGTTTAACACTGTAATACCTCCAAATTAACGTAGTCATTTCTATTTCTGATTAAGCGGTGAAGGGAATATGCAACACAAATTGGTGACAAGTAAATGCATTTTGTCTCATCAGTTGACCTGCATGTTCAACCGCATCAGAGGAGAATCAGATATCACCAGCTTTGATCTTTTCCCTCCAGATGTGCTGCTGTACTACGAGTAAGTCCTCTTGCAATGTCTCACTAGTGTTGGGCTCCTGGTTAAATGCTGACTTGTTCATGTCCTTCTCCCTGCCCAGCTACTCTCTGGTGTCGCAGAGCAACTGCAAGCTCTACTTTGAACAGCTCAGCGACGCCGACTTCTCGGTGTTCTCCTCCGAACTCAGCTACAAGCGGGCCGCTCTGTTCGATAACGCCAGGAGCTGCCTGGTAAGGCCACCCAAAAAACTATCGTTGATCACAAGAATCAAGGTCTTCATAATTTAATGCTCTGTAATTGTAAAAAAAAAAAAAAAAAAAAAAAAAAATTAAAGAAAATGATGTTAAAAAGTATTACAAGCCTCGTCAACATTGATTTTAAAAGCAAAAGATGTTTGAAATTGTTGTTGAGTCTCTAGTTCAGATTAGATTATTTGCATTAAGCAATAACAGTAAGCCCAACAGAATAAACCTTCACAGAGGCAAATAAGGTGTTTTAACAAAGACATCTGGAAAGACGTACACAACTGACATGTTTCACACACTGACAGTTGGGGTTGGAAATGTGATTTAGTTCCTCCCCCCCAACAACCAAAAGTCAAAAGTCATTTTTGCCAAAATCATTTTTATTTTTTTGTTTAAAAAAAAAAGACTTTGGCCAACGTTTGTCACACATTGATTAGCATTATGTCCACACTGCATATCAGTAGATGATAGAAATGCTCCTTTTGTTGTTTTACAGATACCATTAATAACATATTTTTTGTTCATTGTTTCAAGTTTTTTTTTTTTTTAAATAGATATTGTGTATCAATTGATATTTAAATCTGAATACATGACATCAAAAGCAAGGAGCAAATTTACATCTCTAGTCCAACTGGCTGGTTGATGTATGTGATGTTTCCCTTTGCAAACCTATAGACAATATTCTTACAAATGTATAAATATTTACTTTTGAATAACTTTTCTCACTTTTATTTTGGATTTTCAATAATTAACATAAATGCAGCTTCACACATACATTTGTTGTTAATAAGCTATGCTAAATGATAACATTTACTGGCAGCCAGTCAGAACCATAAGTATGCCAAAGAACATTTCTATATATTGTTTTAATTTATATTTTATAACGATGATTAAAAATAGGTCGGATTTGGTGATTTAAAAAAAATTCAGATTAGAAAATATATTAGATTAATTTTTTTTTTTCCTCATCTTCCCTGAGTTTTCTGAGGCCGACCTTACCACCATGTTCTAATGTTATTTTGCTCGTGTCCGACTCTTTATCTCAGGGCATAACAACCACAAACCTGACTAAGGCTCAAATAACAGTTCTGGGAAACATGTGCTGCTACCTGAACGCCTCTTACATCCTGAACTCTGATGAATCCATCTTGGAGACACTGAAGAGCTGCCCGGATCTGTCTGCCGCTCAGGCGGCCGCAGTGGAGACCCGTCTGATTCGTGGGACCGTTAAATATAAGTAAGGATTTGTTGCCTTTGTTGGTCTTTAAAAAAACAAAAACATTTAAAAGAAAAAAAAAAAGATTTATTTTTTTTCATATACAGACCTCCTGCGACATGGACTGAAGCAACCCTGCGGAACCTCGATACATTACCTCTGTACATGTTTTCTGGTTTCTTTGACAACTTTGACAAAGTGAGTCACTGCTTCAAAAAAAGATCTTGTGTATGCAGATGAAAGAACATGAATGACTACATTTTTGTCTCCTGATTTTCCTGTTTTTCCCGCTTGCAGGCCACGAAGCGCTCTTTCTTAAAGTACTACCTGAAAGTCCTCAGAACTAATGGAGTCAGCAGAGCGAAGATAAGGGCAATGAAAGCAGAAATAACACAATCAATTAGAAGCAGACTTAAGCGACAGACAGGTCAGTTGATAATCCTTTCATCTGTTTTTTTTTTTTAATGCTTGTTCATCCAGTAATGACTGATTTTCAAATGTCTTCTTCTTGTTTCAGTCACTGAATGCACAGCAGGGGAAATCAACAAGATCGCCATCTATGATGACACCTTCCCCTTCGACTACGCCGACATCAATCAGTTCAACAGCTGTCTCAGTGCTGTGGTCGTCAGGGACAACCTTGAGGTCATCACCCAGAAGGTGGATCAAAAGGATTACCTTAAGATTGTTCTCAGCAAGCTGCAGGAGGTGAGCACATTCAGCGTGATGACGTATCAACCGGTCTAACGTTAGGCTAACGTTAGCATGCTTGCTCTTCATTTTTATACGACTTGTTGATAATTTGACTTGCAGCATATTTCAGTGCAGCTCAGGTTAAACTTTGGCAAAAAAATAATTTTTCTGCTGTTTTTCTGTATTGCATGTTGTCCATATTATGTGGGTCCCAAATGAGTATTAAGAAAATAAAAATCCATTTTTTACACACTGGGTCAATTTGAAACCCATTGACAATCCCATCTGAGGTGAATTTTCCAGTCCATTTCCGACTCAAATGGATCACACTGTAAATGTTTCACAGCAATCTTTCATTTTACTACATTCTCTTTTAGTCTTTTTGTTTTCTTGGTCGGGGAAGAGAGACTCAGTTTGTGGTCGTTCAGGTTACATTCTGTGTACTTTCTGATTTGTGCTGTTCAAAAATAAATGTTTACCATTTTGATCTTGTTCACGACGATGGAAACTGATTCACCATGGAAACAAAACCTAAGGATTTTCATTTTAACTTTTAATAAGAGCACAACTAAAAGCCATTACATCATATTGATTATTCAAAGACAAAGACAAACCCATCCTCAGTCTGCACCTTAATTTGGATGTTTCTCCTTTAATTCTTTGCACAACTTTCTGTATCTAGGCATACAGCACCATCATCCCTGGAGACCAGGTCCAGGTCTTGGGCCCGGCGTCGCGCGTTGCCTCGGTAGATCAGATCGATACATGGAACATCAGTCAGGTGGACACCCTCGCATCTCTGATGGACGCAGCAAACGGAGCGCTGGATCCAAGCTTGGTGGGCAAACGGTTAAATGCGCTGTGCTCGTATTTGCCGACGGTACGCCTGTTTGTTCACATCAGTGCTTTCTGCTGCTTCAGGCTAAAGCTATCATCTCTAAGTATCTGAGCGTGGAAGGCAACAAACTGGACAGCGTGGCGCTTAATGCTATCGGAGGACCAAACCTGTGCTCTGTGGACGCTGAGGTTCTTCGCAACATCTCTCAGCAGAGCTTGAGGTAAGTACTCATTGTTTTGGTTTTGCTCGACTCTTAATCTCACTGTGTTGTCCGGGTCAGGATGAGGTCAAATTGAGGATTGCCATTTCTCAGGTTGCAGAACCATAAGCACATCTTATAAAATAAAGTTCGTCACAAAGTTTACGCAGTGATATAAGTATCATTAAAATGTAGCATAAATGTATTTCGGCATGGTTAATAATCAGATGGTGTAAAAGCAGGTTTTTTAATGTTGCAACTGGTTAACATGGAAACTATTTTATTTTATTTTGAATTGTTTTTAAGTATTGAGGTTTTTTTTTGCCATTGTGGTTAGAAAGAAATCAGTTACATTCCACTAAAAAAACCCCTCAAATTTTGTGATTAGTCTTAGAAATTATTCAGAAAAAACATGAAAATGTTTTTGAGTTTGAAAAGTGAAAAGTTTATCATTCTACAAAGTCTTATTAAAGTCTGATTTATTGAAAATATAGTGTTTCATTGAGACATTTCAAACATATTTTTTGCACTTTTTGCCGCCTCAGAGACGCCAATGCTTTGGATGTGTCCAACTGCACCAGTGACAAACTCAAAGCGCTCTTCAACATCGCCCTGCAGGCGTTTCAAACCACCACTAGATCAAGCATTCCGTTGTCCCAGCTCATGCAGCCGTACCTGGGTGAGAAGACACACACACACACACACGCACACACACGCACACACACGCATACACGCATACACGCATACAAACCTGCAGCAGTAAATAGAAAATGTTTCTTAAAGATTGAGCAAAACATAAACACAATTTTTTTTTCCTGTAGGGGGCGCACCTTCTGAGTTTGTCAAAAGTTTGGCAGCCTCCAACGTCAATATGGACCTGCAGACATTTGTTAACCTGGACGAGAGTGTGGTTCTGGTCAGTGTCATCTGGTTTTTTTATTTGTTTTGGTAATGGTGTAATGTTATAATGAACAAAAATGGGTGCAGATATTGTCCTTGTGATTACTTAATTCTTTAAAACCTTTTTTGTCTTATCTATCATACCGAGTATAAAATTTGACCTGCTTTGCTCTCCATAGAGTCTCCTTGTGAATGAAGTTGGAAGTCTTCTTGGTGCCAACCTGCCTGACTTAAAAAGCTTTGAAAATACACCCATAGTGAGGAGTTGGATCTCAAGGCAGCTACAATCAGAACTCGACACGCTAAACATTGGGCTTACAGGAGGCCGAGCTGCCAGCTCCGTCTCTCCCAACGTGAATTCTAACACAACCACCCCTTCTGCTACCACTGCTACAACAGCCACCACTATCAAAACCACCAAAGGTGAGTCTTAGTCAAGCACTTTCTCAGTGGAAGCAATAGCCAGAACGAATGATTTCACTGACAGAAAACTGTGTTGTTGACATCGATGAAAGTATGTTGCAACAAACTTAACAGTAGCCGTGTTTCCATTACAGATGAGCGCAAAGCTTTGCCAATATTCCACTAATGTCTAAAAAAACAAAACATTGCGAGAACATTGCAAATGAGAAATGCAGTTAAAATCACGTTTCCATTTCAGTGGGATGGAAACCAACAGTAGCTGCATATTTTTATTCATATTAAATAGTGAAACACACAATATTGCATGTCATTAAACACAAAGTTTAAAAGTTTTATTGAAAAAAAAAAAAACAACTTTTGTCAATCTATATTTCTAATAAAAAGCAGAAACAGACTTTAGTTGCAAATCTCTAATACGGTGGGGGGGTTTTTTGGCAAAATTATGCTTTGAACCTTTTTCAGTGACAATTCAAAGATTTGACATGCTCTCCAGATGTTTTATTGAGAAGCATAAAACAGTTTCCAGTTGTTCAAGTTTTACCTTTAGAGCCTCAAAACTGTCTCAGCATTTCACCAGATGACATAGCAGATAGTTTTTTTTGGATTTTTTTAGCAAATGATTCCTAGGAAATGCATATACAGGATATTTTCTGGTTAAAATTAGATTATCAGTATTTTTATGTGAAACCGTTGGAGGGAAATTTGAACTGTTCTGAGTGTCTAAAACCCGTTTCTCTTTTAGGCGCCGGGGCCCGGATCCATGGAGACGTCGCTGGCTTCACCTTCTTCGTTTTCCTTGCACTCCTCGTCTCGTCCAATCAGGTTTCGATCTGAAGAAACGCGGGTCTGATGATCAAACATGCACTGCAGGCTAAAATCAGTGCTTGGGCTAAAGGGTGAAATCATGTTTAGCTATATGCTGCAAATACCGTGCTGATTATGTTGTTTGTAATGAAGAAAAATATTTCCTGAAAAATATTTGCACAGAAATGGGTGAAAATATTATGATTGTGATTACTTAATTATTTACTTAAAACCTTTTATGTTTCATCTATAATACAAAATGTACTTATACAGCAATTTGCAGGAGGGGTATTTGTGAAGGGGGAAATATTCTGTATTTTTATTCTCCATATTTAACTTCTGATACCTCACATGAAGGATGCTTCTGTTAACACTTACTGAAATAAAATGCTTTTCTTGAGTAACCTCTGCACTTTACTCATCATGATGCTTTGTCTTTGCATTTCCCTCTGTAAACCTGTAAGTCCTCTGAGCTGCAGTTTCTGCCTCACAGAGCAGCGCTCCCTTTGGTCTCCCCCACTCGACTCCTTCAGACTAGCCTGCAGCAGTTAGCAAACACCTGGTGGAACTGCACATTTGCTGAGCTCATTCCACGAGCTACTTCTCACTGAAACTCTGCTAGAAGCGTGAAAGGGTCAATAGAGGAGCCATCTGGTGATGACCTCCTGAAGGCGGAGTTTCAGAAAAAGAACGGGTCTCCTTTAAGAGATAGAGGCCCAATTTCATGGTGTCAAATTACAAGGTAAAATTTCTTCTAAGTCATTCTTGACATACATTGCATGTTATAACAACTGAAGATAACAAGGTTACTTATAAAAGGAACCTTGTTATATAAAAGGACACTATATGTCAGGAAAACACATAAAATGCCGCTTAAAAAAATCTAGTCAAATGACTTAGAAAGCAGACGATCCTCTGCTTGTGGCAAATGGACATCCAAAGAAAATCAAAACTAGAATAAAAGACTGTTGATCATAAATATATCATATCGATCAAATATGGCTGAAGAACAGCCATCTACCAGCACTTCTAATGATTTACTTAAAAAATCAAGGTGACAGTTTCTGTTGTCTGCTTTAACTAGACCAAATCCCACTGTCCTCAACAACACACAACTCAAAGGTTCATTCTGTGATTGAAAATACATGGATGAATGCAGAAAACCATTCATTGCGCCCGATTTACTTGCGGTCAAAAGAGTGAGCATTTGTAGCAATCATATAGTTTAACTCTTGCAAGATAATCAAAAAAAGTTTATTTAAAACTCTCCATGAACAGGACAGTCTTGACGTTGAGGGTTTAGATGACATCTGCTCAGATAAGGATAAAAAAAACAAACAAAAAAGGGACAAGCATTTAAAACTATCTAAACCTCTCTGTTGATCAGAAGTAGAAAAAAAGGTTGTTGCAGTTTAGTTTAATTTAGGATTAGATGACGAATCAATGAGCCGCCGGCGTAGAGCTGCGGCGGCGGTTATAAGCGTCTATAAACTCCCAGGACGGTCTTGCAGGTCGGACAGCGGTGCTTGGCGTCTCTCAGGCTGTCCACGCAGAACGGGTCGAGGCAGCGTCCGAACACAAACCTGGAGGAGAAAGTGGACGCATTCAGAACCTCCCGCCCACAGCGGCGCAGAAAATTCACAGTCACCACCTGACAGTTACTTAAACTCGCTGACTTCATATGCAGGCCCAGAAACTAATTATTTTATTTGTGACGATCTGTAAACCTGTAAATCCTCTGGAGCTGCAAACATGACATTCAAATTAGCATTGATTATTAATTTCTAAAAACGAAGATGAAAAATGAAATAACATATATAAAATGTAAAATAACAACCAGATACCAACATATGAATCTCTAAAGGAACATATGGCCTTGGATGTGCTCCTGTTGATTTTTCAATGTGTTGTTTGTATAGAAAAATAATTTTAGACATTTTAATAGTTCCTCATGGACTGAGAGTGTATGTATGAATCTCTGTAATTTGGAAACATTGTTTTTTTTTTAGATTATTTTATTTATAATGTTGTCTAAAATCACATACAGAACAAAGAAAATACAACAATACTTAAGACAAAGGCCCAAACCCTTCTCGCAAAAAGAAAAAAAATGAAAAGGGGTCATGGGTCAGTGCACATCATGACAAATATGGACTGAAAAAGAAACCTTAAGTTAAATATTTGGGGTAAAAAAATGCATCTAGATCATGAAAGTAAGGTTCTCAAATTTTTTAAAAAAGTTTTTGTATTTTTTTCCTTTGCTTATATGATTTTTTTTTTCAAGGAGAATACAACTATTCATTTCTGAAAACCATTGAGAAACGTTCCTGGGGCCTGATGCAATCGACCAGCAAACATTTTGCTTTCCATCACACAGCCAGAGCAATCGAGTTATTACATTCATAACAGATCAGCGATATCACAAGAAGAAAGTCAGGAAATCAGAAAAAACAGCCAGCTGATGGAAATTCTTTTTAGCCATATTAACTAATCAAATGAGGATGCAAAGAAAAAAATACCCAAAAAAGGAAGCAGATATTAAAGGAATTTGTTGAATGCCTTTGAAAAGCCAAAACCTATTCATAGTCCAGTACTCATGAATTTAGCATTTCCATGAGATGATAAGTCTTTTAATTTTACAAGCATTGTTGATATACATGAATTAAATTTAGAAATTTGGCTTTTTACATGCATTGAGGTTGTCAATTTGAAAACTACAAAGGGAAAATGTGCTTTTTAATTTTTTTTTCCCCTGTAAAAAGCACTGAAAAATGGATCATTTCACCCTTATTTAACCACCGCTCCCCCTGCAGCCCGACGCTCAGGAGGAGCGCAGCAAATGTCACGGTTGGACGGCGGGGAAACGGGATGTTATGCCCAAGTTGTCTCTCTGTATGAACTACCAAAACAACAGCAGCATTCCCCTTACCCAAAGAGGGAGAGTCCTCCACAGAAAAGGTAGGGGAGTAATCCAGAGGAATATTGCACCTCAGAGAGGACAGTCTGATTGCACTTTGGACACATAATCTGAGCTGGATAGTTTTCTAAAGGGCTGACAGCCTCTGCTTACAAAAAGCCATTTTAACATGTTGGCGCTAAAAAACATCAACAAAACATCTTTTAGAATTTCTCAGAAAATGATCTTACTCACCAACAGCCACTACTGCGTTTGACATGTTTTTTTTTTATCTATTGGCCGCACAGTAAAAATTACTCATGAAAGATTGTAGAGGACTAAATTTGTCTAAAATATAACATTTGCAAAATAAAAAATTAAAAAATAAAAAAATAAATAAATAAATAAACAACACAGCTGATCCCAATACAGTTACAGACGGCAACAGAAAAAGGGGGACGGGCTGTCAGTTACTGGTTGCCATGGTAATCACCGACCTTCAAGAGCAGCGTGACAAAACTTAACACGTCAGTAAAAGTTCAGTTCAGTTCACATTAGACACAGGAAACAAAAAAATGATAATTGACCAAAAAATGAAAAGCTAAAGCTCATCGCCCAGCATTTACATACAAACACATATGTATATACATGTATAAATACAATTTATTTTTTTTTATTATTTTTGATTTTTTACAAATATGATTACACACTGCATATATACATTTAAATAACAGTATACATTTTTTAAAAATCATTTTACGTTTTAAGGCTCTTTTAGAGAACGTTTAAACGGAAGTACGTCACCACTACTCGTGGCATACAGGCTATTTATTCCACCCTCAATGAAACCCTGTTACACACACACACACACACACATATATATATATACACACATTTCTGAGATAAAAATTGTGTTAAATGATGTTTGTTCCTGCAATATCGAACAATGAAAATAAACTATTGATATTGACATTTAATTGATAAAGATCGATATCGGCACAAATTTTCAGATATGTGTGTGTGTGTGTGTGTGTGTGTGTGTGTGTGTGTGTGTGTGTGT
>VMRN01000087.1:1731864-1754345 GCA_010277015.1 Poeciliopsis turrubarensis | reverse complement strand
GTGTGTGTGTGTGTGTGTGTGTGTGTGTGTGTGTGTGTGTGTGTGTGCGTGTGCGTGTGTGTGTGTGTGCGTGTGCGTGAGTGTGTGTGTGGACCTGGCATAGAGCAGCAAACACTGTGACGTCACACAGTTCCGTAAGCACTCCCCTGCCTCTTGCGGGCCTACGTGTAAGGTAATAGGTTACTTTCATTATCATCACCGAGGGAAGTACTCGCAGGTTACTGCAGGCCAGGAGCTTCACTTACACTAACACCTGCACTTTGAGCTGATCTTTTCAAAAGCGCCAGAGATCAGATCAGTTGTGACGCAAGCTTTTATCTTTAGAAGGATACGCACGTAACTGAACTTTTCTTCTTCAGGTGCTTCGCTGTTCACGCTGAGAACGCAGGGGGGAGGCGTTCCACGGCAACAGGAGCTATGGCGACGGCTGTTCTCGCAGAAATATCTCTGTTCCGGCTGGACGCTGAGTTTCATTGACGACAGGAGCTCACAGGACGGTTAGCCGGGCAGTCATGTCACCCTTCAGCTGATCACAGACCCCAAGCCGAGAAAGAAGAGGGTTAGTCTTCTTAACTACTGTATTCAGGGGTTAGGTTGCCACATTAGCTTCGCTGTTAGCTTCTTTAAAGTTTTGACAAACAGGCTAACTAACGTACCCAAACGACTGCTGATATTGACACATTTTTACGTGTATAATCAGATGAGAGTTGTTTTGCGGGACACAACAAAATGTTATTACTAGTTTACCTGTTAGCCAATCAGTTGTTGTAGCTAGCTACAACTAGCAGTACAACTAGCCAAAGAATTTAGCTAACGTGCAGTTGTTGTGGATGTGACAGTTAACGTCACAAAGTGTAAATATTTTTGTTTAAACTGTTTCCTTTTTTTAATCTAGAATTCCGAACAGATATAGTGCTTATTCTGCCTCACATGGGTGCTTGACTTCACTGTGAAGGTTTTCCATTTAAACTAGAATTGAACCAATTAGCTCGAATTTCTGTACATGCAAATTGCTGTGACAAAGTCACAAGTCAGTTTTTTTTTTTTTGTTTTTTTTTTTACAAAGGTTAAAGTTTATTACATTTCCGAACTGGTTAGTTTATATATATATATATATATATATATACACAATGGCACACAAATGTTACTTTGTATTGCAAAGTACCATTTGCTGTGCTTTAACTGTTGGTTAGTATATTCCAAGTGTTATGAACTTGCATATTAAATGCTAATGCAATGTTTAGCTACTTGGACATAGTCTAATGGCTGCGGATGCTTACACTGGACACAAATGACAAAATGCTGAAGGTCACAGAGTAGAGGATGAAAATATGCAGCAAACTTTTTGAGTGGTTTCAATATGTTTTTGGGAATCCATACCATTTTTACTTGAGTGAACAAAAATAACAGAGATAGAAATATCTAAAGGGTTGCATTACATATTTCCTAGACACATAGTCCTAGATTATAGCAGAATCAGGTAACGATTTTGCAACTGCTTTGGTCGTAAACTAAAATTGTTGTACATGTAAAAAATAAATTTGACTTCATACTCACCACGCAGCGGTAGCTGGCGCCGTAAAATTTGCCTGTGTTTCTTTTAGAACATCCTACCCATTACAACACTCTGCCTTCATGACGTCATCAGAAAAATGCTTCTCCATAATGCCGACTTTCTCAATAGTCTGTGTGTGTAGTTGTATCTTAAAAGACAAAAACAAACAAAACAAAAAACAGCTTTTGGGAAAAAAGACCAACTTTGTAACAAAGATAACAGTTCCAGTGATAAGATTTCCATTCTACAGCAAATTCTTTCCTTCATAATCAGGTGCTCGCTCCTCTTCAGTTTGGATATGTTGCCCCACATGGAGTGGGACCCAGCGGATGAAGGCCTGGAGCTGCTGGCGGAGGGGCCTCCTCTCACATTGGAATCTCTTCGGTCAAAGCCCAGAACGAGCAACATCTCAGAGAATGAGTTCTCGTGCCACTGTTGCTACGACATCTTGGTCAACCCAACCACCTTGACCTGCGGCCACAACTTCTGCCGCCACTGCCTGGCTCTATGGTGGGAGTCTTCGCGCAAGAATGAATGCCCAGAGTGCCGACAGATGTGGAAAGGCTTTCCTAAGATCAACATAATGCTAAGGTATGCTCTTAATAGCTCAAGGCTTGCTCTGTTTGAGGTGGGAGTACTTTAAACTTTGTATTTGTGATGTTTTGGGGGGTACCTGAGCGTCTGTATACTTTTGCATCACGTAGTAACCCAGTGATGCTAGTGGTGGAAAAGGAGAAGTGGTAGGAGGAAGATGGCGCTCGTGTTTTAATGACTTAAGATCACTTATCTGCATGTGATTTTTAACTGTTTCTTATTTAATGGAAACACTGCAATTGCAATTACTTTTGTTTTACTAAAAATGTTAAATTTTGCCACATTGGTGATGAAAACACAGCTAATGTTAATGCCATTAAAATCTATTTATTTGAGTAGTTTTTCCTCGTCAGGGAGACCAGCAACTTATTATTAGTATAATTTTTTATTACTAAAAAGAAATACTGCAGTTTAAAAAAAAAAAAAAAGCATCTTCCTGGTTGCGCTCAGTTTCACTATCTCTTTCTCTTCTTAGGGATGCAATTGAGAAGATTTTCCGAGAGGTTGTAAACAGGAGGAGAGCAGAGATCCAGGAAAACCCTCAAGTTTCCCGGAGCTTGTTGGCTTTTCAGAGGTCATTTTTGTTTTTTCCCATACAAAACAATTTTTTTTTTTTTTTCCTTTATCCAAAGGATTTTTCGGGAAGTTAATTTACTCTCAAGCTGTAACATAATTTATACTTTTGTACTGTTGCTTCTTGTTGCATTACGTACAACTTATGTGTTTTGGTGGATTTTAGTGTTTTTTCTGCTGGCCTACAAACTTGGATTCAGCGTGATCTGTCCCCTTTAAGAATTTTCTACTGTTGGAAATTTTAGACTTTACGTCCTCACAATATTTAGGGGCTCAGCTTGATAATTATTATTGCTTTGTGTTTTAAAAAATAATAATAATAATAAAAACCTTTCGTCTTTGCTTATCCTCCTTAGGTATGGCGATAAGTTGGGTAAACCCAGGACAAGACAGCATAAAGGAGCAGGTTTCTTCTGCTCTGGAGTCTTAACTGCACTGACATGTGTGGCGGTGAGTACAACACGGAAGAAAGAATCCTGTTTGTGTGTTTAAGGTGGCAACAAGCAGAGCATGAGGGTTTAGTAATTCTCACATTTTGATATGTTGTGCATAAATATGGTCTTACTTCCTACTGACTTACAACATTAAGTTCTTAAATGCATATTATACCGTTTGCTAACTACATTAGACATGCGTAAGCAATCCCGCTCCATCTAATAGTTGAATGTTATCACAGCAGTCGCTCTAAGGGTCAGCTGTTAGCTTTTTTTTTTTTTTTTTTGGTTGTTTTATTTTGCTGACAAAAGAACATGTTTGTTTTGTCCATGTGGCACCTGGGAGCAATGTCACTGTGTGCCTTGCCACGCGGCAGTAAAATTGTTTGTATATTTGAGTATTCACTAGTATCATGTAAATAAAGGTCCTGGTAAATAGATGACATCACAAGGATAGACTTCAGTCAGGTTATTTATAGACAGTTCAGGGTTGATGTGTGTGCAGAATTTTAGGTAGTTTGGGTTTCTTGTTTTTCTTTTTTTTTTTTTTTTTTGCAATTTTCAGCACTCTTTTCTCTCTCTCGTTTTTTAAATGAGGGAACTTTCCCCGGCAACAGTGATGCATCTCTATCAATAAGTATCAACAGCACTTGACCAAGACTTATGTTGGTTTTAAAGAAGCAGCTAAATGCTCTGAACTGTAATGACATTCCAGGCACAGATGCACTGAACAGAGTTGTACGTCTTGACATTTCTTAACACGTTGGCTTGCCACTGTAAATGTTATGCTTCTCTGATTAGTCATGAAAGGTATCTTATATGGGATTGCATAAAAATTCCACGTAAGATATATTTTTCTGTCCTGTGTATGAACCTGATTTTTTTGTTTTGTTTGTTTCTGCAAGCATATTAATGAAATCAGAAAACACAAAGTGTGCTTGAAATCATCTTTAGTTAATGCAGGACAATCTATTTTGAATTTGTGTAGATTTAAAAAAAAAAAAAAAAGGGTCTTTAGCACGCTGCCATATAGTGTAATATATGTACACTAAAGATGCATTAACAAACACACTTTCATTTTGTCATAATGGGGATTGTTTGTATTGCACATTTTTAGCAACAAGGTAATTCAAACTACTTTACATGATGGGAAGGAAAATAAAATGACAAACTCAACATGCTATGTTTAATAACTGACATTATTTCCTTATGTTTTAAATTTGCCCTCAGTGTACAGTCTTGCTATATTGTTTTCTGCTTTCACTTTGCTTGTGGGACTAAATATTCCCACAAGGGAATATTTATTGTTCCCTTGTGGGGAACAGTAAATATTTCTGTTGTGATTCTAAAATTAGCGACTGCATTTTAGTGTTTTTGTAATTTCCTATCGTGTCCAGGTGATAGTGCTGGTGCACCACGTGGGCAGCGGAGTATTGGAGCAGGACGACTTGTTGATTAGTAAGCCGGTGTCTCATTGGACACCAGAAGAGGTCGTTTCATGGCTGGAGCAGCTGGGTCCGTGGACCGAGAACTACAGAAAACTTTTCCAGGTGGAGAGTGTCAATGGAAGGTAGAAACATTGGACTGATTTGTTTTGTTTACGTCGGTGTCGTAATAGTTTAAGCCCAGACGGCCAGGTTTGCTCCCAGCAGCTAATACTCGATACAAATACGCATCAGAAGATTTCAGCTTGCTCTCTCCCCTGTGGTTTTTTCCACCATTGCGATGCTAATTCCTGTGTTTCAGGTTACTTTTGATGCTGGGAGACGACGATCTGGTAAAACCGCCGTTCAACATAGAGAAGCAGACACACAGACGTGTTGTTTTAGCAGAATTGGAGCGAATTAAAGCGCTGGGGATCAAACCTCCGCAGAACCTCTGGGAATACAAAGTAAGCTCCACGTTTGAACAGCTGAAACTAGGCAGCTACATCCAAAAAAAAAAAAAAAAAAAGAAAAAAAAGATTTGATGACATTGCAGATTGCTTCTTGCAGTAGTAGAGAAGATTTTGTTTTCAGATATTAACATTATCGACTTGTCCTCTGACTGCTTTTCTTGGTATCTTCCAGGCGGCCAATGCAGGAAAATCTCTGTTCTTGCTGTACGCATTGAAACGCTCCCCTCGTCTCACCATTTTTTATTTGTATTTATTTGATTATTCTGAGACGTTTCTGCCCTTCCTGCACACCTGCTGCCCGGCCGTCACACACGTCAATAACACAGTGGAGAGCCGATTCCTCCACACACAGGTAACACACTTTATCCAGTCAGAAGTCATTCAAAAGCATCCAGTCGGTAAATGGATGCTTGTCGTCTGTTTACCCCTACTGTTCAACGATGGCACTGTGACTGTTGATATACTATGTTGTTTATAAATCAATCTAAAATAATGCGTTATTGTTTTCTGTTGACAGGAGATTGAACTGAAAACCATAAACAAATGTGATTATAATTTGAAAATAGGAATTTTGGAGCCAACGTTTTAAGACGAACAGAGAAAACTGATGTATGATTGAGATAAAAACATTAGTTTACGGAGTAGTTTTGGATGAAATGAACTGTTCGACTGTTTTAAGTTGTCTGAACGTTTCACAATGTCAGTAAGAAGTCAATACGCATTCCTCAAGGCCAAGATAAACGGTATTGAAAAAAGAAGCGTACGAGTTGCAATGTTGTAAAATAATTTTACTCTAAAAAAAATAGTTCAGACTATTTAACACCCAAACGAATGCCTCGTAATGAAACGGTGAGTTGTGGATGAAGACATGGAGGCTGAACGGTTTTCCTTTTTGCTTCGCCCACATCGTGACGCCAAATCACTTCTACTGTTTCAGTTCTGTGGGTTTTATTGGCGTCAAACTGCCTGCACAGACAGCTTCTGCCGTGTCCCTGTGTGTGTTAGGTGGAGCCCAGCTGGCAGCAGTGGGGGGAGTTTCTCGTGAAGTACTTCATGCTTCCATACCAGCTGATCGCGGAGTTCGCCTGGGACTGGTTGGCGGTCCACTACTGGACGTCCCGCTTCATCATCGTCAACGCCATGCTGCTCACTATGCTGGAGGCTTTCTCTCTGTGGAGACTTTGGACCACAGCCCCAGTCAGGTACTGTTCTGTCTGTCTGCTCCTTGACGCTTTGTTCTCACCGTGGCATGGAAAAGTTTCGGTTTCATATGACACCACTTATCCTTTTTATTTATCGGTGCCGATTTCCTTCATTTTGGGAGATCGGTGATTGGCCAATTTTACATGTGAAGCTGATCTTATCCACAGATCTTATCTACTGACAGACCGGCCCACCAAGTTATGTCTGCATGTTTTATAATTAACTCGAACAACTTTCTTGTTATATTAAGCAGCATTTAAGACAAAAAAAAATGGTATTGGCCAAAATTGGAATTGTTTTTTTAAAAGATCGGTAATCGGTAATCAGCCAGAAAACTGCAATTGGTGCACCCATTCATTTTATTCCTGGCATTCATTTCCGACATGCTTCTTGGATCACTTTTGGATTTGCATGGAGCTGGACGAAGCGTAAATCTGGGTGATCAGGAACGGCTTCGCTCCGCCAGTGAAATGTGCTGCACAGCGCAGCAGAGCAGAGACGCTTGTAGTGTAAATCCAAAGTGAAAGTCAAGATGCACAAGAGAATCTGTATGGGTTCTCTTCTCTTGGCACAAAAGGGGAAAGTGCTGGTTAGGTCTACCTACTGTGCTGTAGTAGCAGTTCCCCACAAATGTGTGTCTCTTCATTCTTTTAGCTCACACACACACCTGGACTTTGGTTTTTGCTTTGTCACTTTAACGTTCAGGTTCCAAAGAGAATGTGCTCTAAACAAAGGGGGGCCTAACCACCTGCCTAGGAAAAGAAAGTTACTTAAAAAAATGACACTGGCATTTTAGCTAATTTGTACCATTTTGGTTTTTTTGCAGGACTCTGCCACAGAAGACGTGGAGCCACCTGTGGAAGATGCTCTCTCAGGGATTCGCCTTTGCCCTCCTGTGGCCTTTTATCCCACAGTTTGTGTGCAACTGCTTTTTTTACTGGGCCCTCTACTTCAGTCCCATCATTAACATAGACCTGGTGGTGCAGCAGCTGATGCACCCTGAAACACGGGCTCAATAACAGACTGCATATGTCAGTGCCTACGCTATGCTGTAGAGTTGACAGCAACCTAAATAAAGCCCCGTCTGAAGTCCAAGTTGCAGGACTGGAGGGTTCTTTTTGGGGGGTTTTCAATCCATAATTTCAGATGAGTGTTTCTCATCTAATGTTTGAAAGGTTTCCTGTCTTCCTGTCTTTAGTCTTTGCAGTTCGGAACAAGAGGGACTCCAAGCCGTGTTTGGAGAAACAGCTGATCACTGCTGCAATATCTGGACGTCTTCTGTGTGTTAAAAACCACAATGCCTATTGGATCCCAGTGACAATACCACGAGGAAGTCAGGACTGAACACTGATGGTATTAAAGAGTTGACCATGAATGGCCCTACGGTCACTATTGAGGACTCAAAACAAGATTGTTTTTTATTTTCCATTATGATTCTTTGACTTCTGTAGTCGAAAGACTTTTCTTAGCGAGCTTCTAATCATTGAGAAAATGCACAGCTTCTTCATCAAGATGGAAATATTTTATTTGAATTTTCAGTTACTCTGGTCCACTTGCTACAAATCTGTCCCAAAACTCCGTGTTATGAGATTTGGTGAAATTACGTGGTGTTGACTATTGCAGTTTATAGTTTAGCATTCGCTCTGTTCAGAGTTTTCAACAATCTGTTGAAGGCTTCTTGAGCAGATTGCTTTGCTGCAAGATGTGCAACACTGAATTTAAAGATAAAATCTTGAAATTTGTTGAGATGCTGATGGAAATTGATATTTTAAAATGTTTAATATGCTTTTTTTTTTTTTTTTTTAGTTGCCTATACTGCTGATAAATACAGTTGCACATCTTTTATTGTTCAAAGAAAAAATGTTGCAGTGTCTTTTTCCTTTTTTTTTATTGGACCAAGCCAATTGAAGAATTATTAGGTTGTTTTGGGGTTTTTTTTACTCTGTTTACTTGCACTTAACAATTGACACTGTGACTGAGCTCTTTTATGTTCTCGAATGAATAAAATAGTTGTTTTTTTTTTAAGCCATTCAATTGTCTTCAGTTTTCTTCTGCTCTTATGGATCTTCTGCCCCACGAATACAAACATTTGATATTTTCACTCCCACAGAAATGGGTTAGGTAAAGAAAATAGAGGGTTGGTTAAAAATGTATAATGCTGATTTCCTGATATGATATGTATCATTATATTTATAATTTGCTGCATTTAGGTCAGTTTTCTCCTAACCTGTTTTAAAGGCATATGTCTTTGCCCCCTATTCTTTAGCATTTCTAGATCATTTTTAGATGCATGTTTTTTTTTCTTTAAGATGGTAAACTTTGATGTTTTTTATATAGTTGTCTTTTTCTTTTATATTTTTGCTCTACTTAATTCTGCACAGTTTTAGTCTGAAAGCAGGATTTTATGTCTTTTGTACGGGGGGAAATCCCCGTACAAAAGACGGGGAATAGGAATTTGCCTGTTTGGCAAATTCCTATTCTGCCAAACAGGAATTTGCTGTAAAACAGTAAATTATGCTGAGCCATGTCCAATTTCTTTCAATCTATTCCTGTTTAAAAAAATGAAATATTTCTAGTGCCACTCTCCTTTTATAGATCTTTATTCATTTGTGTTTTTATTTGGGTAAGCCAGATAATTCTGACTGAATCTGAAGCATTCAGTCATGACGCCTTTAAATAAATTAAGAGTGGATTTAAAACATCCAAAGTACCACTGTCTATGTCAAATATAATTATGAACAACTTTTGAAGCCGTATCATAAATGGCTGATTTTAAAAACACTGCCCCCTAGTGTTTAAACATCATGGCGAACGCAGCAGCGACGTCAGTGACGTCAAAACCACTGAAGCGATTTCTTAAAGAAGCAGATTCGAGCTTGTGCGCGAAAATAAACAAACGTGCCACCGCAGAAGGAGCAAAAATTCATTTTGTTTATGAAATGGTCGACATATCTTCGACGTTTTTTGTCGTGAGCTGTGATGACGCTTTTAATTCGCAATGTTATAAAAACCTTCGGCGTATTTCACGTTTCATCCAGCGCCGTGAGCTTTGTGGACTCTCCCTGACGCCGTTGTCGCGGAAGTAAAAAGTCTACGTGGGGAAGAAAGGTTGGACTGGCCGTGTTTGAATACCTTAAACACGAACAGCACCCATGTCCAATCCAGCTCCACTCTGCCCCTGGTCGAACCAGTCACCCTCCTGCCCTGGGAGGCAAATGAAGGCGTTGAGCGGCATCCGGGGCCTATAAATGCTGTGGAGAGCTGACCTGAGGCGGTAATGCTGCGCCGGGTGCGGCAGTCTCTCCGGCAGGTGCTGTTACTGATGGCCCGGAGACCAGACGTTCTCTGCGGGGCCATCGCGCTCAGCGTCCTGCTCGTACTGGCGGTTCGGTTCACATGCAGGTACAAACAACTTTCTGTTTCTGTGGGGGAGGTTTGTGCTTTTTTTGGGGGGGGGGGGATCGATTCAAGCCCAAACTCCGAGCAGCAGAGACATGGACGTCTTTGTTTTGGGATAGTTTGGTTGGAATGAGCCACTGTTACCCGGTCATTGTAGCTAATCTGACGTGTGCTGACAGACCAGAGGATTAGCCATCGAGTTTATCCATTTTGAACAGCCACTGGCTCTGCTTCTTCTGTTCATAACTTCAGTTGTGTGGGATCATTACTCCTTGTTTGGGTCATGCATGTGCTTCAGCTATGGCTGTTCTGTTGGACCGGTTCTTTTTCATTCAGAGTAAAACGCCAGTTGAGATCAAATCTGACCGGCAAAAACAAGCGTTAAGAGGTCGTGAGTTCAAATCCACATCGGGTTCACCCTGCATCAGGGGTCTCAAAACTCCAGTCCTCGAGGGCCACCGTCCTGCAACTTTTAGTTGTGCCTCTGCTGCACCACCTGAACAGAATAATTAGGTCATCAAGGCTCTGGAGATCTGATCTACACAATGAGGAGGTAATTGATCCATTTCATTCCAGTGTTTTGTACCATCTATACACTGCAGGATTTTAACGCCTGTGCCCTACATGATCTCTTCTTGAATGAATGGTTTCTCAGCGGGTACTCCGGTTCAATTGGTCTGTGTAAATTCATGTCGTTTATCATTTATCGCGATAAATTGTTAGTATAACAATTCTGATTTATTGTTATCAAGATGGACACAAGCACTGCTAGGTTTTCATGGCTTGGAGGTGACAGAATCCAAACTGTAAAATTGGACACCTTGTAGCTAAAGTCCACCTTGAGGTCTGCAGAATTTGTAGAAATCTCTTGGAACGTTCTATAATTGTTTACCTATGCTAGATAATTCGTGTTTTTTTGTTTGTTTTTTTCTCAGCACAGAGATTTGTAGTCTCAGCCCAGTATGGAGTGATTCCTCTAATTTCCTGATCAGTTGATGCACACTGACCCACTGGAACATGGAGAGCAGAAGTTGTCAGGCTTTTCTTGGTCTGATGGTGAAAGATCACATGAAAATGTTCAGAAAGGGAATGCAAACAATAAATCAATAAATAAATAAAGGGTTGCGTCATACACAGTGGTGGTCTGTGCTCTTTCATTTCGAGAATTGCGCTGTTTTCTCACCATTTATGTACAAATTTCATGTTGATGGAGACATTACCTCCCATCAGTACCAGAAGAAGGACCTGAGCCAAGTTGCAGTTTGCAAATGATCTGCAGCATTTTCTGCTTTCTGAGCTCGTGATATAACAAAGAAGCATTTAAATTGAAGCAGGAAATGTAATAATGCCAGATGGTTAGTTGCAATAAGATTCCCAAAGAAAAATATTTTTGCATTAAATTGTATTTTTCTACAATACCAAAGACAAGAGTGACTTGCTAACATTGCTGAGATCCTTTTATAAGCATAACATTAAAAAAAAAAAAAAAATTTACATTGAACTGCAGGTGAAAGACATTTTTTTGGATGTTTTTTTGTGTGTGTGCTAAATGCATCAAAACTGAAAATCCTTTTTCTAGTCTGTAAACGCATTTATGCATGTTGTTTTGAATTTAGTAAAGTCTACAAGTTAACCCGAAGTGTACTTTCTGCTGGCCAGTGTTTACATTTATATGTATTGAATTAAGTAGAATCTGGGTTACTCAGGTGGTATATGTGCCACTCACCAGTTCTGACTGATGCAGATTTGTGCTGTTACTAATAAAGAGCTACAACCAGTTTATGTTATTGCTCATTGTTCCTCACACTCCTCCTTTCATTATTTCCATGTGTAGCCGCGCTAAGGATGTGGTGGCGGCGGCGCGGCCTCCGATCCGGTTCTTCTCTGCCGATGCCCCGGTAGTGGACCTCTACTTGGGTCAGCTGGACCAGGTGAGGATCATCAACGCCGAGTGGTGACAAAAGTGCAAAAATAAGGCTCACTTTATTAAATGTATTGGCTCCTGCTCCGTGGGTAGATTTGAGACGAGCATCACGTGAAGTAAACTCTGTGCCTTAGATAAATAGCTGAATTTTTTTCTGCAGGTGGAACGTCTCAGGAACATGGCCGAGGTGTCTTTTATTTTCTTCTACGCTCCCTGGTGTGCTCACTCCATGGCTGCTCGACAGGAAGTGACACAGGTTGCTAAGAAGCTGGCCAAACAGGTATGGAGGCACAAAACCACTGAAAGCAGGAGGGTTTAAGTTGGAACCAGCTGTTAAAACAGCCAGTGAGAGATGCTCTGATTCTTTCCTGCATGTTTGAGAAGTCCTTTAATCTCCCATGGCAACCACTCCGCTGGGCAAAACACCTGGGTGGACCTAGCTCCGCTTTTCAGAACGAAGCTCCTCCTCAGAGCTGCAGTTTTATACGCATCTGAGCTTCCACCTCACAGAGCAGTCTTCCCCTGTGGGTCCTTCAGACTAGCCTGTAGCAATTAGCAAACACCTGGTGGAGCTGAGTATACTGAGCTCATTATTGGAGCTACTTCTCAAAAAACTTTGTTAAAGGGATAATAGAGAGGTGACTTCCTGCAGGTGCAGTGTTGGAGCAAGAGTTTCTTACAAAGACAGAGGCCCAATTTCAAAGCGTTACATTTCAAAGTCAATTTTTTTAAGTCATATTTGATACATGCATCATTTGTGTAAAAACTGAAAGCACCATAGGTACTTGATTATGCCATAAAACATTACTCTAAGCCTAAAAAATACATAACTGCCATTTTAAATTTCACCTGATCACCCTGTATAGCAACTTGGACACCTTTGGCAAAGGCTGCGCATTCGAAGAAAAATTCAGACTCCTTCAGTTTTGAACCAAGTGAAGGAGTCCTTTCTGCACGACTGGAGAAATTTGCATCAAAACCTTCATTTGGTTTAGTTTCTCTGGTGCAGCTTTGTTGGTTTCTGTGTTGCAGGTGCAGTTTGTGGCTGTTAACTGCTGGTGGAGTCAGGGGAAATGCAGGAGGCAGAAACGTTTCTATCACTACCCCATCATCCATCTGTTCTACAGAAGGTAAGGAAGAACCGTAGCTTGTGGTGTGAAACGCATACCAGCGAACGACTTAAACATTTTTTCTCAAAACAACTTTTATTGCAATTTATTTATTTTTACCATGTTAATAAACTAAGTACTTGATATTTTGATAAAACAAGTTTTTAAACATCATAAGACAAAAATTTTTTTTTAAAATGTTTGTGTGAATTTTCTTTAACAAGAACAGGATACGGGTCAGTGTTTCTTCAAAAGCTCTCCCTTTAATTAGCCTAGTTTAATGGATGGAGTGCCTGTTTGTCTGTGAAGCAAGTCATTAGTTTGTGTTTCCCATTTTAGGAGGATTTTAATTGTGTTTGTTTTCAAAAAGCCAAGCCAAGTTGTTGAATTGTAGGGCTAGGAACACTCTGGACACTCCGTACATGGCAATAGAAATAGATTACCAATAAGGTATGTTGTATCTAACTTTCCAAATTGTACCTCTGAGGTGTTCATGTGTTGCTTCTGTTGCTGCAGGTTTGGGCCAATCGAGTACAGAGGACCGTTTGTGGCTCCATATATTGAAAGTTTTACCCTCAGAGTCATCACACCACTGACTTACCTCCCGACCAGAGCGCATCTCGAAAACTTCCTGACCCAGCATGAGGTATCCTATGGCTTCAGGTTGTTTAATGAAATAAACATGGGAGCTTCAGCAATGCTGTTGAATGCTGTTGTATTAAACCCTCTGTTTGTCCAGTTGTGCATTGGTTCATTCTTACCATCTGTGTCTTGTGTTTTGGCAGTCCGGTGTGGTGGGTTTCTTCCAGTTCAATTCCTCTCCACAGCCTCCAGGGTACGTCACCTACCTGTCCTCTGCCCTGCAGACCCTAAGGAGAGGTAAAAGTTTTACGATCATGGCTTCCTCCCCACATTTCACTGACATTTACTGTACAGTCACAAGGAAAAAAACAAGAGTTTAAATGATTGTCAACACAGTAAAGTGAAAGCTTCAGAGCACCTGCAGCTGGTTGGGCCAACTGCAGAAGCAATAATTTATCAACTGTTTATAAACTGAATGTCTTTTATCAATAACAGAACAACGCTAACATTTAGCTTACTAACAGGCCTCTAGCGACTCTGTATTGACTTTGGGAGGGATTTGCCAAATCCCTTACTCCTGGGAATATAAATACCTGTCTTCTTCTCCTACTTCTGATTTTCTCCGATAGTTTAGAGAAACTTGACTCTTCCTATGTGAATGAATAGCAACGGTTGCTTGGTCATTAGTCATGTCTTTGCACCTTCTCATTATGTTAAACATTTGTATCCTCCAGAGCCACAACCAACCAAAATTTCTGCTCTTACAGTGTGGCCTAACAAGCAGTAAATCAAGTGTATTTATTCAGCAGTGCCTGGCAAAAGTCGCTGTAAACTACATCGCTTTGTGAATTTACTTGTTAGATTAATTAACTTGATCAATTGACTTTTGTCGTCAATTTAAGTCAAAAACAACGGACCAGAGCCAGGAGGAGTGTCTTGGCGCTCTCAGTCATTCTAGGGTATTCGCGACTCAATGTGCTAATGGTGGAAAAACAATTCGCCGTTACAGGACTGCCGTCAGCGGTGGTCATGCTAACTAGTTAGCATTCATGACGGGCTCCTTTGTGTTGAACCCGCTGCCGCATAGCAAAGAGCAAACAGGAGGACATGAGCGGGCGTGTACACAAGGATGATTGACAGCGCTAAAACCCTCCTCCTGGCTCTGATTGGTTTCTGATTTAGCTGTGTGTTGGGTCAGATGACAGCAGGACTGTAGAGAAAAGGCAGTGGAGAATTTTTTTTTTCTCCTCACAGATTACCTGTCTCATGTTATATAGCGATAATTTTAACAAATATGTGAAAAAAATATATATGTATATATATCTGTATATATATATATATTTTTTTTTTTTGTAAAAGTTGCGTACTGTGGCTTTAGCAGTTTTACCCTGTGCAGATTTCCACGGCGTTGTGCGGTTCGGAGTTGTGACGAGCAAACACGTGGCAGACGCCGTTTCACTCACAGAGGATGAAACGGTTTACCTGCACAGAAGATTCAACTCTTCTTTGGTAGGCAGCATCATTTTGCCAGCACGACCTTGTTCCACACACAAGCACTGAATGTTGATCGCGTTCACAGTTGTTCACACCGTGGGTGTGTTTTCCCACCCAGATTTTTCCAAGAAAGAAGCTAAACTTCACATCGGAGGTGGTCTGCAAGTGGGTGTTTGAGCACTATGAGACGGTCATCCAGTGGCTGGTGCCTCCGGGAACGAAGTCCCGCCTGCTGGAGGATGAGTTGACGAAAGGCCCTGCACTGCTTCTGTTTATGCCACACGACCCCCTGCAGTCTGAGCCAAGTGCCATACTACAGCAGGTGAACACTCATGCACCAAATGGATTCAGTAAGAATTGGCAGTGAAAATGTTTCCCAGACTAGATACAATGATTAGTCATCTGGAAGTCTGAAACTTTGTTGGTTTAAGTCCAGCTTTATGCTTGTGTGTGGGTGAATGTGACCCATGTGTGAAGAGCTTTGAGTGGTTGCTATGACTAAAAAACAAAATCCTGTATGATTTCAGTCCATTTATCATTCTGTATCATCCGTGGTATGCCACAGGGTTCACTGTCGGTTACCTTCTGATTAGATTTTTTCGGTTTCAAGTTTTAACCATGTCTCTTTCAAAGACGACTTTGAGAGAGACGGTCTAGTGTATTCTAAACCATGTGTCAGTTTTGACTGGTTCTCAAAGAAATATGTTCTTGGTTTCTAAACAATGTTCCAGTTAATTTAGGATGTTTGTTTTTTTTTTTCTCAAAGATGGATCTTATGTTCCAGTTAGGAAATGTTATCCCCTCCATGTAGAAACAAGTAGTTGGGGACGTTAATTAAAGGGCCGGGACATATTGCGTGTTTTCCAGCCAGACAGTGACATTTTATATCCTAATCAAGTAACTGTGATCTTCAGATGTTCTGAAAATGCTGTATATACCAACTATTACATGGAAAATTTCAGAATCGTGTACAAATGACTACTTTCTTAGGTGACCAAATGTTTGCGACGGCGTGGTAGAGTATTCATAGCACCACCACACCGATACGCTCTTGAAAAACACACCACCATCAATAATCGTGATTTATATCACCAAAATAAATACAGTAACTGCATTCAGTCTTATTTTCACGTTTATTGATGCACGTTTATTGAACAAATAGCTGAGAAAAATAACTCGATAACTTGGAATTGAAGAAACGTATCATGATAAACGATACGATAAATTCCGGCCTCTGATTTGCATCAGGTCTTTCACAGGTGCTGTGTTTCAGTATTTTCTGTATTAGGTGAATTCCTCACAGTGAGGTTTTTTTGGGAAGTGCACTGTCGCTGTTTTTTTGTGTTTACAAACGTTAAGTGATAAAATTTGGAGGTGCACAAACAGGCATCATAATTGGGAAATAATATGAGGGCAGGTACAGGGACAGCGTAAGCGGTGCGTCAACTATGGACCAAGTTTAAACCATCTTTACTGTCGCTGTTACTGATGTATAAAAAATCCCATTTAAAATACACAAACAACTCTTAGCCTGGTGGCCCGCCAGGCTGTTCATGATTCAGTTCATGATTAGCCTCTTCTTCTTCTTGTATTTCAGTTTGCAGACATTGCTGTACGTTATCACTCCTGCGACCGGTCCAGCGCAGACGACCGTCTCCCCTTGTACACCTCGCTGTGCTGCCGATCCGTTCCCATTCTGGAGTCCAGAACCAGCGCGTGCGAGGTCTGCCTCAGGCTGTCCGGGCCGAGCCTCCCCGTCTCCTCGGCTCGCTGCTCGTTCCCCTCCGCTTCGCGAGAAGGAGACCGATTCAGGGCTTATCTGAACCGCTGCTGCCTTCACCAGCCACCCTCTCCCATATCCATGAAAAGCGCGACCTCAGAGGGCTGCAGCCACTACGTGAGCAGCTACAGTCCCTTTACTCAGTTCAGTGCCTGCTGTAAAACAGTAGAACCTCAGCTTAATGAATCACAAGCCAAAGAAGAGCCGGGACTTCCTCCTCCTCCGGCCATCCCTCCATCCTCTGCTCCCATCCAGGAGGTGGAGGAGGACGACGGCATCACGGGGCTGCATTGTCGGACTAACAGGACTCTCAGGTTTTACGTACTGGACATTGGCCTCAACTGGCCTCTGGCAGAGCGGCTCGGAGCGTCGAGCCAAAAAAACTCTATTGTTCACAAAGGGGCTTCCACAGAAGGCGACGGTAACCGGGACTGGTCGTTTGTGGCCATCGTCAACCTGAAATACGAGGTTCATTACGTTCTTCAGCACAACCCAGGCGCCACGCTGACAGAGTCTCTAGGTAAGACTGACTGTCAGCTGTAGTTTTATGTCTTCTCGAAAACGGGTCAGGTGGAGTTTAGAAAACAAAAAGCAAAGCGATAAAGAAGTGCCTTGAAGAGACTCAGTTATTCTCTTTTTCATGGCTGCGCAATAAGTCAATAGCGATATATATCGTGATTAGGCAGGTGATCAATATCAATAGATAACGCATCCAATTCTGGGGGATGTAGGCCAAGGAAAGACTTTAGCTGCTCAACCTCTAACCGCTAGCTTTGCAAGGCTACTACTCACTCTTTGGTTACCTAGCAACAGCCTGTTGAGTCACTTGCAGAGCAGCATTTTCAGTTTGTCTTCTTATTTTTGTGTTTTTAATAAGACGCAATGTGTACTTCTTTTGTCACACCGAAGAGACGTTCATCAGGAACTTCAGCTCACCGCACAGCCGTCTGCAGAGACATTTGGTTGGAGAGGATGACAGGAAGGAGGGTGGAGGTGGAGCCGATCCTCCGGAGGAACAGCAGGAGAAGCCGCACCGCCTCATCACTGAGTTGACCACTTCCTCCTTCGTGTCTTCCATCATGGACCATCAAAAGGTTTAAAAAATGAATATTCAGATTGCCTGGGATCATTTTTTAAAAATTATTTTTAATGGAAATTGAGCCATCCACACAGTGGAATATTATTTTTTGCTCTAAACTTAATCAAAAGATCAAGGGAAAGAAGTTGGCTCATTAGCTGCATTTCTTTGACTATATAATTACATAATTTTACATTTTGAAAATTAATTTGCTTGGTGGAAACAAGTCGATTTCGGAAAACTGATCTTTGATCAAAAGATTTGGCTCTAGAATCCAGTGTCTTTTCTTTGTCTATTTAGTTATTTATTTTTGGCCACATCAAAATTGGTTTATTTTGCAAACTGCAATAGAAACATGTTTTCACCTGATCAAGCGGATGTTGCCACTGACGCAAACCACGAAGAAGACGACGACAGGAAGTAGTTGGAGTCACTCTTTGTGGCGAGGCATGTTTTTTCACGACTTATCGCTAAGTGGTTAGCGATAAGTCGCAGATAAAAAGCTGTGATTTTTATCTGCATTTCTTATGTGACGGGAACAACGCGATTGTGAAATTGTGGGAGAGGTTTTTTTTCCCCGACGTCAGCGAAATATTGCCAAAGTTTCGGTCACGTTTGTTTTTGATGTCACTGTGTAAGAATAAAGCAAGAAATTTACAAAATGGCAACTCGAAGAAAAACAGAACAACTGAGAAAGAAAAAACAAAGATCAGGGGTTTTTTTTGTTTGAATGTAATGTGGGTTTGCCGTTGCAGGATGTGCTGCTGTTCTATTACACTCAGTGGTGCGGGTTCTGCTCCGTTCTCAACCACGTCCTCATCCAGCTGGCCCGACTGCTGCAGGGGAACCACACCATCACCGTGGCCAGGTGCCCTTCCTCTGACCGTTTCCCCTGTCAGTCCTGCTGTCAGAGGATCGTGGAAATGAAAACACTGTAAGCTCCCTGTTCTGTGTTCAGGGTGAATGTGGCTCGTAACGACCTTCCCTGGGAGTTCATGGTGGATCACGTCCCTTCCATCCTGCTGTTCCCCAGACACAGGTGAGGGTCTGTACAGCTGGTCAGAATCACTGGCACAACAACATTTCATTTCTGCTGAATGCAGGATGTCCCTGTCAGAGCGGGAGAGTTATTATGGCCTTTTGGTTCTGGTAGTAAATCTGTTTTAATCATCAAAGGGATGGTATGTTGCGTCTCCAGCCACAAAGTGCCGTTTTACAGCAGAATCAAGTAACAATATTAAGTTAAGTTGGTATAAAATTGCTGCATATATCAAATATAATTTTAATTTAACATCTTCGAGTTGGGCGTCTCCTATTTACGAAACTCCACCAAGGTTTAGTTAAAAAAACAAAAAGGATGAAAAGATTGCCACATTCTCCCACAGAGTGGTCGTTGACTATGTTTCTGTTTCTCTTTAAGGAAGCACCTCAGTGTGAAATATCCCACTGACCTTCCCATCACCTTGCCAAACCTGCTCCGCTTCATCCTGCAGCACTCCGACTCTCTGCGTCAGGCCGACGGGTCGTCCGCCGCGGCACCGGGATCCGGCTCTGGCGGCGTCCTCCACGCGGAGTTCCTGGCCCTCCAGCACGAAGTCCAGACCCTGCACCACGCCCGCCAGCGGCTCTCGCAGCAGCTGACGCAGCTGTGGCGCGAGAACCGCCAGCTGAAGTTCGACATCCGCGGCATCGAACAGAGCCTGGAGAGGCAGATGCAGGAGAAGAGCCAGCGGCTGGCCGAGGCGCTGAAGCGTCTGCAGGAGCTGGCGGACGCCTCGGAGACCCTGCTGAACGAGAACCTGCTGCTCAAAGTCCTGCTGAGGGCGTTGAGGGACAGGACGGAGGCCGACGAGCAGGCCGAGGCGGACCAGGAGGAGGCGGGACAGGAAGACGGCCGCCGAGCTTCCTGACGACAGGGTGGATGTGAAGGACAGACTGAAGGTGGAGCGAGTAAAAGCTGTGATTAGACTTTCAAAAAGTGCAGAAGGAAGAGGAACGTATGCCTCTGCAAACAGGGTGTCATGTTTGACCTAAACTTAAAAAAGGTTGTTGGTTTGTTGTTAACTGAGATTAACCTGGATTCTTTAAAAAAGAATAGAGGAAAAGATGGAAAGATGATGCGGGGAGCGGGTCGAGTCTTACAAAGTGCTTTGAATACAGCCATTCATGGAAATGCACTGGTTCATTTCTGATAAATCGTTTTCAGCCAAATCCGTCATTTTTGATTTCTGTACAATTTAAAGCGGTAGTAGGTAACTTTTATTTAAAAAAAAAAGAAAAAAGTTTTGTTTGCACATTTGTTAAAACTTTCACCATGTCATGAATTTAGTTTGAGACAGAAAATCTGAAAAAATTGAGCTAGTCTGGTGTCCCCAATACTAACTGTAAAAATACACCACTCAGTCAGGAACAACCAATCAGAGCTTGGAGGAGGGTCTTGGCGCTGTCAATCACGCTCATATAGGATCGTGATGACGGCAGAGCCAGTTGTGAATGCAAAGGCTTGTTAGTGTTGCCACTGACGAATTATATAATTCAGGTTACATAATTTGCACATTAAGCAGTACATAATAAGCCCAACGGATAAAGGGTGTATTGTTTTTCCCAGCTTTTTAGCAGCATGTACACAGGATGGATTGACAGCGCTAACACCTGGCTCTGATTGGTTGTTTTTTGAACGGGGAACGGTGCATTATTTTTTTTCACACAGCAATAACAGATTATCTTTTATATAAACACTAGCACCCAGGAATAATTACATGTATGGAAATGGACGTCAAAAGGTTTGGCTGACGTGGGAAAGAATCCTTGTGGTCAGCTTGTTGGCGCCGATAAAACCAGTCCAACTGGGATGAATTCCAGTTGCTTCCTTTCACAATAAAAGTAATGTCATTAAACAAAGACTGTTAACTTTTATTAGAGGGATTGGAGGAGCTGTCGTGGTTTAGTCGTGGAGGACTTTTCCTTAGACTTGCTGATGGAGGAATGATCTGCGAGATAAAAAAAAAAAACGAAGGGCCTTTTGTTTTCCGCCTCCTCTGTGTGAACTCGCCTGCTGTCCAGGTGTCAAATGTAAAACCATCTTTTACTTCAGTTTTTGAAGTGTGAACTTTTTAACTTTTTCATGAGGAATTGCAACCTAAATATGATAGTAATATAAAAAAAAAAATTTTTCTACAAACTTTCCTTTTTTTTTTTTTTTTTTGCATTAGTTCAATGCTTCCATGTTTCTTACACTATCAGGTGGGTGTTTTCTTAATGATTAGTACAAATCCACAGATTTTAAGCGAAGCGTTGCTGTATTTACCAGAGGAGAGAAATCCCTTGTCTCAACCTACCTAATATTGTTTGTTGTTTTTGAATAATTTAATTTGAAGGGTGGTTGTAATGATGGGTTTTGCTACACTGATTTATTTTTACAGAAATCTTTGACTCACTAAGACATTTCTATGTAACTATTCAGGTATTCAGAATGAGATGCTGCAGTTGTTTACATGTGAAATATTGCACCGGTTTTTACTGATTAAACGTCTCGGTTTTCTTGCGGTGCTGTGTGTGCTTCATTTTTGATCAGGCATCACTAAAGACAGTCCTCACACTACACCTGTCCGTCTGTCAGAAGACTGGAAATAGAACATTATCTGATTCATATTTATTTAAAGAAATAATCCACATGTGTGGAAAAAGTCTCTTACCTTTGCCAGTGTTTTGTCAGGATGAGTACAGCGGGGACGGTAAAACTGTTTTTCTGGAATGTTAAGATGTCTATCTGCTGTTTAGCAGCGTGTACACAACATTGATTGTTAGTGCCAAGACCCTCCCCCTGACTCTGATTGGTTGTTTTTTATCAGGAGTGCTACATTTCTCTAGAGGGCAAAAAGAACTCGTTCTCTTCACACAATCTATTAAACTGTCATTAAAAAATTTAAACATTTATTTTTATGTACAAAAGTTGCCAACCTCAAAATCGAGTGTTCAGGTCTAAATAAGTGTAAGTTTATGTGCTTCTCTTAATGCTACGTTCTCCACAGTTATGCACTTTACGGGTTTTGTTTTTGGGGACTTTCCATAGTAAAGTACAAAAATTGGAGCGGTAACAAAATGTGACATTTTTGCAAATCACTGTTTCCATGACGAAGTTTAGGAGGCCGATGCACTTTTGTGCCCGGAGGAGGAATTATTAGCCTCCTCGTCTCATGTGGGTCGCCAGGAACAGGCGGCGCTAATTCCAGACCGAATATAGCAGCTTCTGTCTTTAAGGGTCAGAAGTCTGTCAGATACAGAGAGCCTAAACCAAATGACATTTCCACTCTGGCCTTATTTGTGGGTGATATTAATAGATCATCTTTGTTTGATACAGAAGATCAAAATGTTTTCCTGTTGTGTATTTATGATGATTTCTTTGCTGAACTCTCTGTGTGGCTTCTATATTTTGGGCTGCAAGGTTTTTTTTCTTGGACAAATTGAATTGAGTCATTTAATTTCACAGGCTTCTGTTTGAGAAGCAGCAGGCCTGTTTTCTTCTAGCATGAGAGCTTTATTATGAAAGCATGCTATCCTTGTATATCATCTCCAGAAGATATTCTCTAAACTCCCATCCAGCAGAAGAGGAAACCGGTTGATGAAATTCTAGTTTCAGCCGCTAAATAAGAACAGGCTTCAATTTGGGACAAAAGTGGGCGTGAAGTCAAAAACATGTCAATTCCTGAATAAGTGTTGTGGACGTTGGAATAGAATGAACAATCTTTGCTGGTTGGATTACGAAAACGCCAGGCATCCCCCAGTCCTAAGTCCTTCATGCCCTGGGTGAGTGCCACAGCAGGTCTGGAGCCACAGCAGGTCTGGAGCCACAGCAGGTC
>VMRN01000087.1:1682306-1731854 GCA_010277015.1 Poeciliopsis turrubarensis | reverse complement strand
CAGCAGGTCTGGAGCCACAGCAGGTCTGGAGCCACAGCAGGTCTGGACAGTATAACATGAGCAGGAGAGGAGCGACCCAATGATGGATTCAGAACCAGGTCACAGTCGCATAAAATATATTTTTCAAACAAATATCAATCATCTCATTTACTTCATCTCATGGATCCAAATTTACTCCTTCACGTGGAGAACAGAGACAGAAGGATGCAAATCGGGCTGAAATGATGCGTTCAGACAAACCTCGGAAGACTAAAAGTAGGAGGCAGTAAGCGGTGATAAAGATACCTAAAGCCTCGAAGAAGAGGAGAGAGCTGAAGAGGAGGGCCGACTTCAAATAAATTAATAAATAAATCAATCAATAATTAAAAAAAAAAAAAAAAAAAAGCAAGCGGCGCAGACCAGTTCGTGGGACCTGGCAGCTGCTGCCTCCGTCTGACACACGGCTCCACGCTGGCTCCGAGCCGCGCTGGTATCGCGGGTTTTCCCATGACGTCCTCCGTGTCTGGCTCCCGCGGCGCAGGATGTTCGAGGTAACGTCGCGAGCGTTTGGAATTAGCCAAACAGTTCCAGTTAACTAGCTCGTTCACCCGCAGACAGAGGAGAAATGTGCTGCTTCTGCTGTCAACCTGCCTCCATTCATTCAGCAGAGGAAACAGCAAGATGCTTCAAAGCGGTAATTAGTGTCATGTAGGAAGTCCGGGCTTCAGGCGAACTAATGGGGCCGCGGAAAACGTCGCTAATTTAACCTGAATCCGATGTAAACGCAACACGTGAAGCAATGTAGTTCCATAACGATGAAGCCTCGTCACTTTGTAAATGGCAGCTCGATTATGAGCATTCTGAGTGACTCGCTCGCCATTGCGAGATAACGCTTTAGGTCATATTATAAGAACAAGATTAATTTGACCTCATTTCCTATAGAAGAGCATATTTTCATCACTTCGCCCCAAGCTAAAGAGACGCCAGAGGTTCAGACTTATGAGACTCAAACTTTGGCAGGGAAGGTCGTGACGTCATACTTAGTGAAACACAGGTGGAACAACTAGGAAGTGGAGGTTTACATTCTTCATAAAGTATAATGGAGAAATTCAAGAGAATATTAATTCCAGTTTTTGTGTGAAACTGTAACATCTTTATTATTATTTATTTTTTTGGTACTGTTCTTTCACACAGCAGGTTCTGGAAGGAGCTTAGCAGGTCGTTCAAAATATTTTGAGGCATTTTTTTTTTTTTTTATGGAAAAATATTTCGTTTTGCTAAATTCCTCAGAAAGGATGCAATTTTATAATATTTGACTGGTATTTTCTCAAATGTTTTCTAGTTGTATTCTGTTCTCTTCTGCGGCTTCTATATTTTTGGCCTGTGAGGTTTTTTTTTTTTTTTCTTGGACAAATTGAATTGAATCATTCGTTTCAGTTTTCGATCAAGTCTTTTGCAAAAGGAGAAGACAGTGCAAACCACTTCTGCAAGGTGTTTACCATGCGTTCTGATTTTCTGCATCAGAGCTGGTCTGCTATTACAAAACATAGCGGGACTGGAATGTGGAGGGAGGGCTATTCTGAGCAGACAAAGAAAGAGACTACAGAAACTAACGTTCTACACACAGGCCGTTCAAGGAGTATCCCAAGATAAGAAGCAGCTGCAGCTTCAAGGTTTAACAAATTCCTCCCTTCTGGGGTGTGAATACTAAACCCATGAATGAAAAACAAATTGGTAAAACTGCTAATGTAAGAATGATAACAAAACATAATTATTCTGACAATATATTTTTTTTTTTCAATCAAAGTTTTATACTCGTTTATGTATCGATGAAATGCCATGTTTTCTTTATTTTGTCAAAAATATGGAACTATATGTTAAATCAATGACAAACTACCTCAGCACAATTTCCATAAGTAAATCTTTGCATGTCTTTGTCCAATAACTCACCTGGTTTTTCATGTAAATGCTGTGTTCTTCTGTATCCTTCGCTTGTTTGTTGTGTACTTGCCATTGGTTTAAATAAAGCAAAAAAAAAACAAAAAAACAAAAATAGGTTAAAATGAAATTGTTAGTGTGTCAATTGTGAGAAATATTGCAACTCAGTTAACTGATATTTATTGTAACCCCTGACATTTGTAAGATTGTTTTTTTTTTCATAGAAGAAAAATCACAAAAATGTTTAAAGGCAATGTCTAAATATGAAATTATGCTGTTTGTGGTGATTTTTATTTTTTGTGAAAGCTGTTCATGTTTTAGTGCAAATCCAGAACAACAAAGTTCTTAAGTATTTGAGGTTTTAATAGCAATATTAGCAATAGCAGTGTTAGACCTTTCTGTCCACCAGAAGGTGTTGATTGAAAAATGGGGTTTTTTGTTTTTCTTTTCAACCATTGTTTTTCCTGGTTCAATTAGGACCCTGAACTTCAAGATCCAGTGTTGGTTGGTCTGAACGAAAACCGTTGTGGGCAGACGGCTGGGCAACAGCAAGAGAGAAAAGCGGCAGGAAGCCCTGGCTGGACGCCAGAGATCCAAGTCATCATCAAAGAGGAAGAAGACAGCTGGACTGTGAGTGAAAACTGTTGAGGGGGAAAACCAGAAATGTTTAAAATTTACAATTAAAAATTATAATTATAAGAAATTCTTATCTAAGCGGGGTCCTACGGAGAGGGCATTAGCTGTCGACTTCTTAGCATCTTCCTTTTGATTGGCTAAGCGAAAGTCTTTCCTCTGAACTCGCGGTTGCTTACTGGTTCTCTTTCTTCTTCTGAAGCCATTTATGAAATTCAGATGAGAGTCTCGGTTCAGAGGAAGGGAAGAACAGAAACGCTCCAGGCGCTGGCTTTCCTTGCCTCATGGCATTCTGGAAGGAGAGTAGTGCTCCATACGGAGTAAAGGCGAGTCAGAGTGAACATTCAGACCAGCCGAATGAGCCTGAGCCAAATGACGGAGAGCAACCTGGTTGCAGTTTGGAATCAATCCTCGTTGAGAGCTGAAATGTTTTTCATTTTTTATTTTTAAGCTGCACTGGGATGCATTTAGTTTGATATAAGCAGAGCAAAATATTATTTGACAAAGTCGTGACTTCATATTAAATTTCATCTCTATTTCCAGTGTTTGGCTGTGTGCCGTGGTTTACTGCAGAAGTCCAGGCCTGCAACCGTTCTTTATAACTTCAAGTAACACAAAACCTGATTTTTGGATTGTTTCCAGCCTCACAAGGGAGTTTTATTTTTGCTTTCAGTGTCTAATCAGGACAAATTGAAGTATCATTATATCAAACTGTAAAACATATCTGTAATTAATGACAATTTTATTTTCATATAAAATTCCCAAGTGATTGATTGCTTGGGAGTTTTCTAGTCATCCATCCATCCATCCGTCTTCCGTCACCCTTCTCCCTAACGGGGTCGGGAGTTGCCGGTGCCTATCTCCAGCTGCGTTCCGGGCGAGAGGCGGGGTTCACCCTGGACAGGTCGGCAGTCTGTCGCAGGGCAATACAGAGAGACAAACAGGACAAACAACCACGCACACACACACTCACACCTAGGGAGAATTTGGGAAGACCAATCAACCTGACAGTCATGTTTTTGGACTGTGGGAGGAAGCCGGAGAACCCAGAGAGAACCCACGCACGCACAGGGAGAACATGCAAACTCCGTGCAGAAAGACCCCGGGCCGGGAATCGAACCCAGGACCTTCTTGCTGCAAGGCAACAGCGCTACCCACTGTGCAGCCCGTTTTCTAGTCAATATTTTGCAAATTATTAACTGTTTTCTAACTGAAATTTTTAGTATTAGTTCCAGGAACCACATGTAAAAGTCAAGATTACAAAGAAGAGCGTTGCAATAATTTCAGAGTAAAATAAAACATGACATACAAATCTGAAAATAATTTTCTGCAGAAGTTGATGAATTGCACTAAGTTTTGTAATAGTCTAAAGATGACATGTTGGCTTCCTTTCTTGATGCAATGTGTGCTCAGTATTCCTCGGACTCAAAGATGGCCTCTGCAAACCTGGACGGCCGAACGCTCCACTTAACAGTCAGGCTTCAGACCGGACCGAAGGAGGAGGAGCAGGAGCCGGCGGAAGGAATCGGAGGTTTGATCAACTCGGACGGAGAGGAGGTGACATGGGATGGAAGTAAGTCGATTTACAAGTTCGCTACATACGTCGCACCCAGTTTGCTACGTATGTGAATTTTCTGAAACATTTTCAAAGTAGCCCCAATATTCTCTGGACCGACGTCTGGGGCCGTCACAGAGCAGCTGGATTTGTACCAGCAATTCATATTGAATTGCAATAAAATATATGTAGATAGATCAATCAATCAATCTTTTATCTTTTAATTTGAGTCCCTTTTTCATGGAAATGTTGATGAAGTTGAGGAAATATACTATTCTATAATTCAGAATAGTATGATAGTTTCAGCTCAGTACGACAGGGAAGTGATGAGCTGAGCATCATCTAAACTCCACAGTGGTTATTGTTTATGGAATTAGTTAGTTTCACTTTAGTTTTAAGTTTCTTCTAAAAGACATAACATTTAACACCAGTTAGTTAGTTTCATCAACTAACTTCCGCGCTGAGGGCCGGGTCTGTTTGCCAAAGCGATCCCTCTTATTCCAACACAAAAGGCGAGGACCCAGGGCTGATCTCGCAAATATTTTAGTTTTCCTCTAAATCCCTTCTATGTCTCTTCTTTATCCATCTTTGCAGGAAACGTTTCTGACCAAGAGTCTGATTGCACAGAGGTTTCCCAGTCTGAGAAGGTGACATTTTGTTGTCTTTTTTTGAAAGACATAACATTTAACACCAGGACGTCCCGGGCTGCATGGACGGACAGACAGAGACAGACAGAATGTTAATCATTTCACCAGCTGTTTTGGCTTTTCATAAAACTAAACAACCTAAAGTAAGAAACATCTAGTCTGATTTAAAGAGGCGGTATTATGTATTTTCCAGTCATATTGTATCATTTTATTGCACAATCAAGCAACAGTGTCACCTTCGGTTGTTATAAAAATGCTATATATCAAATATCACTTCAAAGAAATTTGGGTACCTAATTTATCGATTTGAAATTGGGCCTTTGTCTCTTTAAGAAACTTCTGCTCTTTCTGAAACTCCGCCTTCAGGAAATCATCACAACATGGCTCTGGTATTGATCCTTTAATACCGTTTTTAGCAGGATAATGAGCTCAGCAGATGCAGTTCCACTAGCTAATTTCTGCTGGCTAGTTTGAAGAAACAAAGCAAAACTCCAGGTATGTTTTTAATGAGGGAATAAAATTAAAACATGATGTAGAGCTCAAAAAAAAGTTTTACATGTTTTTACATAATACTTCCCCTTTAATGTCAGAGAGTGAGGAAAAACATGTTTTTTATAACTGAGGATGTAGATATTTGGTTTAAACTGCCACCTGTCATCCACTGTCATAATTTAATACCATGTTCATACAAATATAAAATGCCCTTTTGTGCTCTGATAACACTGTGATGTTTTTTAGTTTTTTTTTTTTAAATAATTGTGCCAAACAGGAAGTCATCCTGGTGGACTTTCAAAACTCGAGGGACTGCAGCAGTCCAACTCTCGTCATGGCAGTTGTTGGAGACGAGGAAGAAATCGAGGAAGTGGAACAGGAAGAGGAAGTCGTGAGGACAACAAAGATCTCAACTTCACATTCTGGTAAACACGACATTAGACAAAAATGCATAAACGTGCCGAAAGAAGACTTGATTTGCCTTTGAGGTTGTTCTCTTCTTAATTTTGTAGCAAGAATGCGACGGAGACGGGCGAAAAAGGTCAGAGGGCGACCTCTGGCAAACCCAGACAAAGGAGAGCCTGTTCTTTTAAGCTCCGGTAGGTGATTGGAAACAGGAAAGTGGAACAAGTGCAAATGGATGCTGAGATATTGTTTTATTTAAATCGGCACGCAGTGTAAAAATGGGTGATTTTTGTCTGCTTTTGTTACAGCGAGGAGAAGAGTCCGAAGACAGGTTTCTCAGCCTCCACTGCTGTGTGAGGGAGACTCAGAGATACATGAAGGAGGTGAGTCTTTATGACGGTTCTTACCATAAACATACGCTCACCGATCAAGGACATGCGTTTTAGAATACTTTGGGACTTTTGAAAATGATTTGGAACTGTTTCCTTTTTTATTTTTAGTCATTACTTTTAAACAAATTTATGAATTCCTTCAAATAGCTTAATTCCTAGGGTTGAATCCAGATTTTCTCTAATTCACACATGGTTCGAGCTAAACTAAATATTTGCATACTGATATTTGGTGTTCCTTAATTAGAGAGAGAACATTAATTTAGAAGGATAAAACAACATTTTAAAAAGCAAACCTATTAAAAATAGCAGCATGAGAATTACATTCCAAAAGCTTCTCCCTAACGCTTTATGGGCAAGTCTAATTCAAAATATCATTATTGCATGCTGTTGTTTTTGTTACAGTCTCTCTATTTTATTTTAAAGTATCAAGACGTAGCCGAAGAAGGAGAAATATCTGCACCTATACTGAACCACAAGAAATAAACTCCAACACTACCCTCTGTGTGACTGGTGAGTTCAGAATAGTTTCATCTTAATTTGTGGCAGAGTACAGTTTTTTTTTTCTTTCTTTTTTTTTTTTGTAGTTGCTTTTAATGTATTGTAATGTGGGGGCTTTAGAAGAACCATTGAAATTATATTAATCAGAGGAGTCCAGGGTGTCTGATTCATCAACCAGACCTCTTTTATTCATTAATCTGCAGAGGAATTAAAACCCTTCCCAGTTTCGATAATTGTCTCATAAACAGAAGTTGTAAAATGGTTTATTCTTGTGTCGTTCACGATTTCAGTACAGCAGGGTCTCTTTTCTTGTTACAGCAAAGCAACACTCACAGAAAAAAGATGCCAAACTCTCTGCTGAAGGAGAAAATGAAAATGTTTCTACTGGTAAGAGAAGTAAATATATTCATGCTGGCAATGTGTTCTGATTGGTTTGCTGAGGGGAAAAGAAAGTGTGTCCAGTTTTTATTTTTTTAATCATTTTTTTAAAAATCGTTTATCTTTTATTTTAATTAAATGTATCTTAAATTAACAGAAATAAAGGCTTGAAAACATCAGTTTATGTGTAATCAATTCATATAATATGTTTCACTGAGTAAACTGAGTTCCTGAGTCAAATTAAGTTTCAGTAATGTTCTAGGTTACTGAATAAGATGGTTTTTCTATCTATTTTAAACAGTAATGCAAGGACATGCTCACTGAAACAGATGGTGTGTGTGTCACCGGTTTATTGTAAAACAAACTGTGGAAACAGCAGGTGAACCGGTAACTCCTGGAACTGTCTCTGTTTTATGAGTGAGTCGAGTTAAATCTGAAACGACTTCGTGTAAGGACAGCTGGAATTCTGACTTCAGGGAATGAAGCAGCTGGTTTTTCGGGTTTGGAACGCAAACTGAGGCGTAATGGCACAACAAGCACTCGCTGGAGCAGGTCTGGTTGGCATCTTTTTGTTTTTTACCAACTTTACTTCACTGTCATTCCTTCCTCCCTTACAGGGAAGAGGCGTCCTCAGAGGAAGGCGCCGCGTGTGCCGATAGAAATCCCCCCGGAGCTCCTGAAACAGCCCAGGGAGAAAATCGAGTACCGATGTTCAGTTTGCAGCAAACAGTTTCTCCACGCGTACAAACTGGAGCGGCACGAGCTGATCCACACGGGGGAGAAACCATACTGCTGCTCCATCTGTGGGCGGGGCTTCAACCAGAAGGGGAATCTGAAAACACACTACAAAGTCCACCTTGGTGAGAGATTTGACAGTTCTTTACAGGCACATATCAATCCATTGGAAGATCGTCAGAAAGTTTATTTCTGCAATCATGTTCACCTAAAGTTTATATTTGTGATTTTGATCGTTAGGTGTTAAAAGTGCAGTATGTAACGTTAATGAAAAAAAAAAATTATTATTTACATACCTGTTAAAACTGTCGTCATGTTGTGACAGTATTTTATGAGACTTTGCTGGCATATATAGTCTATATAAAACTTTTTGGTGAACGAAGGATTAAATGGGTTTGTTTGCTTTTTCCTTCCCAAGGTCGAAAAGACGCTGTGGACTCCGAGGACGAGGTGAATCCCTCCGCGTCCGAACTCTCAGAATATCTGAAGTCCCTGCCAGGTGAATCAAAGATCCGTTCGTCCCTCCACTGCCTGGAATGCGGGAAGGACTGCGAAAGCCAGTCGGCTTTGCAGGCACACCACGTCACGTCGCACAGCGAGGTCGCGGCCGAGTCGGAGACGGCAGAGCGCGGCGCGTCACGGTTCCTTTTCTGCCGCCGCTGCTGCGTTCAGTTCGACGACAAAGACCAACTGGAGATGCACATGAAGAGCCATGTCAAGGAGAAGCGCTACTCGTGCCCGGACTGCGGCAAGATGTTCATCAACGAGAGCTACATCCAGATTCACCAGCGCATACACACGGGCGAGCGGCCCTTCCTCTGCTCGCTCTGCGGCCGCGGTTTCCACACGGCGTCTTCCCTTAAGCTCCACGAGATGCAGCACTCCCAGGAGAGACCGTTTACCTGCTCCATCTGCGGGAAAACGTTTCAGATTAACTCCTACCTGAAAGCACACTACCAGACCCACATCAAAGACAGGCCGTTCGTCTGCAGCATCTGCGGGAAAGGCTATTCCCGAGCTGGGGAGCTGAAGGTCCACCACAGGCTCCACACCGGGGAAAGACCCTACAAGTGCGGAGAGTGTGAGAAAAGTTTCACTTACCGCCAGGGACTTCGGCAGCACCAGCGGACGCACGGCGGCAGGCGAATGGGACCAACCAGGCAGCTTGGCAGACCCAAACAGCAGAACAAGCTGGAAATCTGACAATACTTCTGTTCACGCATTCCTATTAGCAGTGTCACAGTAAACTGCTCTTTACTTCCATTCCTTTGGAGGTGGTTTCTGAGCTGGGGAACAGTTTGGAGGCTCACTGTGTTTTCTATGTCGTGTGTAAGTTCTGTCTGAATGCTTCCTCTTTGCTGGTAGCTCTTCTGTTCTATTTTAGTGCCTTTTGTAAACTGCATGCCAAATAACAATACAGTACATGTTTTTTAAAAAAATGCACTACATCGATGTTATTTGAAACTCCTCGTTGTTGAAATACAAACTTTTGTTAGAAACACGTCTGATTTTGTTTTCTTCATATTCAGTAATACAGTGTTTCTAAAAGATGGATAGAAATATTGTCTGTTTAAGACTTTAGTCCTGTTTTAGAAGTTTTAAACTAATGCATGAAGTGGTTTTTTTTAGATATGGAAGGGTTTCTGCTGTGTTTTAAAAGGTCACAGAGGTCGCTTTGGTCAGACTGCCCCAGAGCAGAAGGTCCTGCAATGAGGTTTGCAGTGGATGAATGGGTGAATAACTGAATGTCGTGTAAAGCGCGTTGGACTCCTCTGGACTAGATAAAGTGCTCTACAAGTACAGGCCATTTTCCATTCTTATTGTTAGACTTTAAAAAGGCATGAACACAGTATTTATAGATGACATATGGATTTTAGTAATAGTTAAAACTTGGTATTATTGGTACCTCTGGCAGATTAAGATGTAAAGTCATTCTTCTATGTTGACCTTTCCAACCTCAATTTTGAAGCCCATCATCAAAGTGAAACATCATCACACGTCAAAAAGATTGCATTAAATTGTATTTTTCTTATTTCTGTCCGCTTGATACGCAGTTAATATAGCAGTTATTTAAAATAACTCTTGATAGATTTGAGGAGAAATAAACGTTTTGGAGATGAAGCTAGAAGGACTTGTAATGCAAACATCATGAAGCAGTCTGTTTAGTTTGCTCCATTTGCCCACATTTGCCTTCCACCCGCCACGCAGCTTCAGGAATAAACACCTTGTTGTGCTTTTATTGTGGCAACCGGAAGTTCCGAGGGTCCGCAACGCCAAGTCAAGCCGAAAGTGTTGTCATCAGTCGTTTTTCTAACGTGACTCATTTGTTTGTTTACAATCATTTGACGCGCCGTTTCAGCAGCCGGAGCGCCGAGCTGACGCCTCGACTCGCTTACTGCCGCTGCGTCGCAATAAACTATTCCGAAGCGACTCCTTTTACCCGAGGGAACAATCTATGCAGAGGTTGGTCAACATGTCCATTGTCTGTCGTTAGCTAGTCGAGTTAGCGAGTGTTATCCACAGCTGAGAGAGAGAGAGAGAGAGAGAGGAGAGAGGCGGGGGGTCCTGAAGAAATCTGGTGAATTTCTTGCGGGCTCTGATGATTGTCACCTAATTTTTTTTTTGTCAAAATGTAGGTCATTCTCAGCTGCTTGTTAAGATAAATGATGCCGTGAAACGCCGCCCATGTCTCCGATAGCTGGCTATCAGCGGTTTCCCCCCCCCCCAGAGCAGGAGGAGGTGGTCGCTGACCAGCTCGGCGGTCACCGCCGCTGTCACGATCAAAACAACTTATTTACAGGCCAGTTGCGGTCTGCTCTGCTCACTGCGTCCGCTGAGGGTGGCGTATTTATCCCCCCTCCAGGTCTATTAGAGAGTTCTGTACTCTAACAGGTCAATTAATGTCTTGAAAAAACAGCAGATATGCAGAATTAGCAGCCTGGAGCTAAAGCTACCGGGCTAGCTTGTTGTCTTTACGTTGAACGATCAAAGTCCCAGAAAATCCAGGTGACATCTTCCCGTCAGATTTGTGGCGCGAGGAAGGAAGCGCGTGCCGTTTCGAGTCACTCTTCCATCCTCCGCCTGGCTGTCCTTGAGCAGGACACGGATGTCCTCCAGGGTGGAGACAACAACACCGGACCACCGACACCCTTTAACTTGTTTGCCTTTTGTACCTTTACAGTCACAAACCTCAATATGTTTCAATAGGATTTGTGAAGTTGAAAGGGACATGACACATTTTTTTTTAATTCATTCATTTCATTTATTTCACAAAGAGATATCTGAAAAGTGTGGCTTGCCTTTAAATTTAACCTCCATACCCCCAAGTCTGTGATTTGTCAAATTGCCCTCAACCGCAATTGCAGTTATGCTTATTTTGAGGTGTGTTTCTACAAGCTTTAAAACTTTTCTCCGTTCTTCTTGATAATAACCTGAACTCAGTCAGTTTAGTTGGAAAACGTCAATTTCCCTTTCCCGACATTGAGTCCCAGGGCATTTTTGTGATTTCACGTGCTTTTATCAAAACCACTGGCCTGCAACCTTTATAATCCAATGAAACATTTTTGCCCTAAACTCGTTTAGAGGTGCAAATGTAACCTGACTTTTTGAAAAAAAAATTAATAATTGAAAAAAAATTATAGTTTACCTATACTTTTTGAAAAATACCAGATTACAGGAAATGTATCATTTATTTAAAAAAAAAACATTTAACTTCTATTTGAAAAAAAAAGAAAACATTTACAAAAAAGGATAGATACATTTTCTCTATGTGATGTTAACATTTGTGGTAAAATAACACATAAAAAGCATATAGTTTCCAACCTATTGACAGAAAAAATCTTAAAATATCCCCTGTACTTCATTCTTTTGTTAACATTTAATTGAATTACTTATTGAAAAACTGCTAAAACCTGCGTTTGGTATTATTTCTAAAGACATTAACTTGTTCTTTATCGTTTTAAATGTCGAAATGCATGTCTGACCACCAACTGGAAAAGTAGACGACCTGTCTTGCCCAATAACTGAGACAGATGGACACGGGTTCAACCAGCAACCCTGGGGTTAAAAGATGAACTGACACTGTCCGACTGCAGATTGGCAGGTCTCAGACCCCCGAACTAAATCCTGCAGTTTCTGCAGATTCAAATCTTTTGCAGTCTTTTAGTGGTTTTCTTCATGGCTCATCCTACATTTGTTAGATTTATCAGTTCTCTTTCAATGTTTTTTCTTCTTTTAGCTCGATTTTATTTTGATAAAAGTTAGATTTTTGGAAGTGTGCAGCTAGTACCCATCCTGTTGACACAGTTCACGTTTGAGAGATTACTGATATTTGTGGTTTAGTACTGACTGGTACCGATCAGACACACAAAAAAAACAATTACTAATTTATCTCATAATTCTGCACCAGTAAGCCATTGTTGAAAAATGTGGAAAATCATTTTGTTTCTGTTGTTTTGATGCTTGGTCTGCAATGCGCTAATAAGTAAAATTCTCACATCATCATCATTATTATATACTTGTCCAAACTGAAATGATAAAATACACCTGAGGAACTGAGGATATCTTTGCATAACCCAGCCTTTACTGATTCACAAGCACAAAAATCAGTGATTGTATTTGATAAGGCAGTAAACAGTTGAATCTTCTGTCTTAAAAATGTCATTTTACTGGCACCTGACTTTGAAACTTATACCTTGTTGTACTTGGAGACTATTGACACAAAAATATTACCCTCTTATTCTTCACCTTCACAGCTGCAATATGAGCTGTTTGCCCATATTTTTACAGTCAAATATGGCTCTCTCTTTTGTTAGATCGTATATTTGAGAGATGGGTTCAGAGAACTCTGACCACTTTGGACCAGCGGTGGTCCTTGTCGACGAAGACGAGCAAGAAGTTGGTGGTCTAATCAACTCAGACGGGGAAGAAGTGGAGTTCTCCGAAGTCAGTAAGTAATTAAAGATAAGTTGGCTGTAGAAAGATGAATATTTGTGGGTTTTTGTTGCTTTTTTTTTTTTTTTAGTTTAAAACACCCTGAATAGTAGAAATCAGCATGCAACTTTGATAGAACACATAAAACTGGCTATTAATAAAGCGTGACTCAACTTTTTTTCTTTTTAAATGGAGGCACTTTGATTGTAGTTTTCTGCCCGATAGGTAAGCTTAAAAAAAAACCTGACCTACCAATTACAAATTTGACCAATACCGATTTTTTTTTTTCTTTTTTTTTACTGAAAGCTCAGGAAGTACAGCAACAAAGTTGCTAAGTTGGCAACAGTGGGGTGACTATTGTTAATCGTGGAGGTGCAGACATGATCTGGTGGGTGGGTGTGTCTGTCAGACCTGAGTGAAGTTGGTGGGAGGGGGGGCTGGTTGACCTTTGATGACCTCTACAAACGTTTCTTTATATCTTTAAAATGATAGCAGCACAAACGAAAGTTTTTGCTGCAGAAACGTATCACACCAATTTTGTCTGATTTGAAGAAGGTGGGGGGCCAACTTCTCTCACCACAGTACTAAGGGGAACAGTAGCTGATTTTTAGCATAAGACAAGAGTTAAACAAGATCGGTTTCACAGCCTGGTGTCAGCCTATCGCCGCTCTCCAAAAATTTAGACTGATCTATCTGTGCACTCACAATTAAAAATGTAAAAATATAAAATTTTCTCATTTGTATGTCATAAAAAATATGTGGAATAGAAACACTCTGGGATCCACTGAATGTCACTAAATATTTGTGCTATTCCTTAACTTGTGTTCACCCAGGAGTAAGTCCCGTCTCAGGCGTCGTACCTGCAGAGACTCCCTCCAAGAAATTGATTCAGAGTGAGAGTGAAAAGCTAGCATCCCTCCACAGCTGCTCGGTTTGTGGGAAAGACTTTCCTTACGCCTCTAAGCTTCAGCGACATCTGCGCACTCACTCGGGAGAGAGACCCTTCCCCTGCTCCATGTGCGAAAAGAGATTTCCAGAGAAAGGGCTCCTCATGATCCACGAAAGGGTCCACACGGGCGAAAAGCCGTTCCCGTGCACTTTCTGCGCCAAGAGGTTTGCCAGTCAGGGGGAGCTGCGGCTCCACCGGAGGACTCACACGGGCGAGAGGCCCTACCACTGCTCCATCTGCCTGAAGAGCTTTTCTCGGCACTGGCACTTAAAGACGCACCTGGAGGCGATGCACTGCGAGGTAGTCGCGGGCTTCACGAGGAAGAAGTTCCCATGCTCGGACTGTGAGAAGAGCTGCAACTCGGCGGCCGAGCTGAGGGACCACCAGCGGACTCACACTGGAGAAAGGCCCTTCCAGTGCTCATTCTGCGACAAACGGTTCGCCTTGTCTGGAACACTGGTGAGGCACGAGCGCCTCCACACCGGTATCACCCCCTACCACTGCTCCGACTGCGGCAAGACCTTCGCACAGCAGTGGACGCTCACCACGCACATGAGGACTCACACGGGAGAGAAGCCATATAGCTGCTCTCAGTGCGACAAGTCGTTTGTCGCTCCTGGGGAACTTCGGAGGCACACCAGGATCCACACAGGAGAGAAACCGTACACCTGCGTTGACTGCGGACGGCACTTCTCGTTAGCGGGAACTCTGAGAAACCACCGGCGGTCGTGTACGTCGACCAAGAGCGAGTCCGTCCCTGATGTCGTCTTGGGAGTGAGTCGAGCATCGGCAGATGAGTCGTACCTGGAGGGCCAGGGTAACTCCATCATCTGTGAGGTAGTAACCTTTAATCCTTTGATATCCCATGACATTTTGAAACTTGTTCCTTTAGTTTACTCAGTTATTTATTTATTTTATTTTTTATGAAACTGTATTTTAAGGAACCTGAAAGTGAGACCTCCCCAAATGCTGCTGAGCGTGCTAACTGTGTCACATTGCCTCAGCCAGAAGTAATCCCGAGAAAAATGGAAAACCCTTCAGAGAACCACGTTTCCACTCCCCATGTGAAAGTTATAGTGAAACAGGAAGAAGAGGAGGAACCTTTATACGGTACTTCAAAGTATTCTCGATATCCTCCTCATTATTTGCTGAATTAAAGCGTCAGTATGATGTAAAATGCACTTTTTTTAGCTTTCCATCATGTTATAATGTTATTACTTCATCAAAAATATACATGGAGTGTTGCTTTGATTCTTTCATGCATGTTTGAGAAATCCTTTAACATCCCATGGCGACTGTCAAGCTGTGCCAAACGCCTTGAAGGACAAAGCTCTTCCTCTGTGCGGCAGTTTCCAAGCTTCTCAGCTTCTGCCTCACAGAGCAGCCATCTCGTGCCACTCCCCCACTCAGCTCCTTCAGACTAGCCAGCAGCAATTAGCAAACACCTGGTGGAACTGAGCATCTTCTGAGCTCATTGTACAAACTACTTCTCAATGCAAAGCTGGTAAAAATGTTGTGGAGGGGTTAATAGAGGAGCCATGTTGAGATGACTTCCTGGAGGTGGAGTTTCAGAAAGAGCAGGAGTTTTTTTTTTTATTGGAACCAAGCCCCAGTTTCAAGACGTTAAATTACAACGTCAAATTTCTATCCATGCAGCATTCTTATTACAACTGAAGGTAACATTGTTACTTGGTTATGCTATAAAGTGGTATTATGCGCCTGAAAAATACCTACTGCTGCCCCTTTAAATGTAAATTTAACTTTAGCGATATTATGTAATGTTCATACGGGTGGTGTCCTTACATTGATAGAGGAAACTCCAGGCCACGCATCAGATGGGGAGAATTGTCAGACTCCAGAAGAAAATGAAGAGCTGCATCAGCAAAGCAACAATGAGATTAGGATTACAGTAAAAGATGAAGAGGAGGGGTCAGTAAACGGTAAGGAGACACCAACCCTCATGTAGCATTTTGTCCCACAAATAAAGCTAGAGATGCACAAATCAGGCTGATCTCCAGTTTGTCTCTGGGGTCTGCCAAGTCAAGTCCACCTTTCTCTCTAAGGACAGTAATCTAAAATGTGATGAATCAATTGGAATTCAGTCTAAGACTAAAATAAGTAGGATTTTCAATTAAAACCCCTGAAATTAATTTTTAATCTGTTATTTAAGTTCTTCCACCATCAGATTGGTACTTAGTGCAATTGTAGCCAATCAGCTTTCCGGTGTTTCAGGACTCCGTAATCATTCATGGAACTTCTTTTACAAAATCCTTCTTTAGAAATGTGGGCTGACTGTACTGTTGGGAGCCTCTGTGGTTCTACACCAGGTTTAGCATTGAGATGCTAGTTCAGGCATGAATAGCGTCTGATGAAACTCCTTTTAGGAAGTGGCTTTATTGTCTATCGTCATGTTTTTTTGGTTTTGTGAAAGTTGGATGAACTTCACTTCAACATGTACTTTAGCAATGACAGTACCCGCTGTTGGGTTGAACTATGTTTGGGTTGTTGTGAGTTATGAAAAATAACTTTTATTCTAGGAGACAGACTGTTCAGAACCAGGGAGAGTGGGAAAGAGCTCGGAAACTAAGTTTGTGGACGTGCTTTCCACTCGCAAGTCCACAAACACAAACCTGAAAACTCTATGAGGAAGCAGCAACATTGGTTGACTTTCTTGATTCCTTTGACTCCATTGAGAAAAAAAAAAGATTAAAGAATTAAAGATGCCTTTTTGGCAAAGCAGTGGATAGAGGTGTTTAAAGTTTTGTATGCTAAAGGTTCAGTTTGAGGAGCATTTTGAACAGGACAGCATCAAGACTTAGCTAAAATTGGAGAGTGCATTCATGACAAAAGGCATAGATGATTAGCCCACACCTTATCCTGAGCAAAACACAAGGTCCTTTCCTTAACAGTTCCCCTAACACCTTTGTAGCGCAATGGGTGAGGCAGTAGAGGTTTTTATGTGACCAAGTTGCAACCCTCCTCAGACTTGTGTTGGTACTACTGCCTTCATGTGAAGCTGCAGGGAGTTTTAATGCACTATGCAGGGTAAAGACATGGCTATGTGCTAATGTGACCCAAGACAACGTATAGAATACAAGCTTTCTGTACGAACTTTCTGTTAAATTAAAATTTTGCTCTTGTACCTGTTGGGCGTGTGAGAGACATTTCATAATTTTAAATGTTATCAGTTTATTATACCTGTGTTTACATTGGCCATATAATTGCTGTAATTTGATTTTTGAAAAATAAATGTGCTCATCAGAAACATGGCAATAAAAAAAAAAATTCACATTAATCGGCAAACTGTTTTTGCACTGGCTGAGGTGACTTTTCGGCCGTATAGCAATTAGTGTATTTCACAAAACTGCAACGTTAACACTTTGTCGCGTCACACGTGATAAAAAACGGAATACCACTACTAGAGGAAAACACGAAGAAGACAAGAAGTGATAGGAGGATGATGGCACTGTGTGTTTTCTAACAACTTCTCATGTGAACAAACTTTTTCACGTGTGATTTCAGTTGCGTTTCTTATTTATTGGAAACACCACAATTGGGAAATTGTGTTTTTTGACAGTAGCAAAATTCAGTAATAAATTACTATAATAAATTATATACAATAGTGAATTGAAACAGTATTTTTTTTTTGGTTCATTTGTATTGTTTTTGTCTCTGAAGTGTGGTGCTGGAAGACAATGAAAACTTACCTTAAAAATACCTGGAGTTTACTGTAAGTAAAGTGTACAAACCGTGTTTGCGCTCCTACGACATGTCGGTTTTAAAGTCTTTTCGTCCAAATTGTCTACAGAAAACCCGGATGTTGACGAAGACGTTGATAAACGGGGTCTTCCAACGTCGCCTGAGGAGAAGCAAAGTCGAAGCAACTCCAAGAGTTCCTACTGCTGCGGGCTCTGTGGGAGAGACTGCCACAAGATGTCGGCGCTGCAGATCCACATGCGCATTCACTCGGGCGAGAAACCCTACCAGTGCTCCCTCTGCGGGAAACAGTTCACACAGAAGGGTCAGCTAAAAGGTCACTTTAAAGTCCACACGGGAGAGAAGCCATATTCCTGTCCGGACTGCGGCAAGAGCTTCGCCCACTCAGGCGCCATGAACCGACACCGGCTCACCCACACGGGTGAGAAGCCGTACCACTGCTCCGTGTGCGACCGCAGCTTCAACCAGTCCGGCCGACTGAGGGAACACGAAAAAATCCACCTGGGGGAGAAGTTCGACTGTCCCGAGTGCGACAAGAGCTTCACGCGCGCTTCCAGCCTCAAAAACCACGTGAGGCTGCACACCGGGGAGAGACCGTACGGCTGCGACGTCTGTGGGCGGGGCTTCAGCCGCTCGCAGAGCCTCAGGCTCCACAGGAGGAAACACTTTGAGACCGAGGCAACGTCTCCGGCCGCCACGAAGAACGACGACTTGTACGAGAGCGACAATAACTCCCCCATTAATATGTGCATAACGGAGAAAAATGACTGAAAAAAAAACTATTTATTTAACCAGATATATATTGGTAGTGTTTAGTACGAGATCAAAAGTCTGTAAATCTGAGAACGTGGAAAGTAGCGACTTACCTCTGTGAATTTATTGTTACCTATCTGTGATGCTTCTATATAAAAAGTGTTAAAAACTAAAATATTTATCGCTGAAGTGTACAAACAGCCTTATGAACAGAAACATGTGGTCTGTGCTACCAAGCAGGATTAGCTGCTCATCAAGAAACACGAAGCCGGGTTACTCCACCTGGGTTCAGCACTATTTATTTATTTATTTGACCTTTTTTTTTTTGTCCGTAGTAGGGAATTTATACTGAAACAAGTACTAGTCAAAACCATTTGAAAATAATAATAATAAAAAAAAAAGTTCTTCTTTCCTCTGATTTTCTGAGATGCGCCATTTCACTTCGTTATCGTGTAAAATTTATTATTTTTTTTGAGTTTCAAATCACTTTACAATGGTGATCGTTCATAAAAAACATGCCTGGAGAAAGAGGCCCAATTGCGAGGAGTTAAGTTGCAAAGTCAAACTGATCTATAGACATGCTGCAGCGGGATGTCTCGTTGCTACGTGTCCAGCATCCCTGCTGGAAGACAAAACAGTTTTTTACTGTTTTACTGTCAACATGATGCGCTAAATCTTAAATGTGCTTGACATATTGAAAAAGTGACACGGTGCTTTGTGGCTAATTGTCAACACTATGAAACACATTCAAAGAAGTTTATTAAATACACACCCTATTGCAGGGGTGTCCAAAGTACAGCACTGGTGGGCTGGTTGGACTGATTGGGGCCCCAAGCTCAGGTGACTGATGGAAATGGGGGCTTTTTATGTTTTATTAGTGCAAAGTTATTACAGACAAATTCTAATCTTCCTGGCACCCACACAAGAAATATGTCTTTTATGAAAATGAAAAGAAAGCAAAATGTATGACATACATTTGTAATGGAAACATTTCAGCAATGTTTCCATGACAAATGTTCAGACGTCTTTCTGGCTATTCTGCTAACGTAAAAAAAAAAAAAAAAAAAAAAAACATTTGGGGAATTTTTTTTTTTAAATTTAATTTGTACAATTCAGTGGTTAAAGGAAGCACAGCCTAACACTAACCCTAACCCTGTGCAACTAAATCTGTTTTAAATTCTTTTTTTTTTTTAAATTGGCTCAATACAACTGGCTTGTTTAAAGTCAGAGTGACTTCAATTCTGGTTTCATTACTTAGAATTAGACCATTTATTAGCCAAAAGAATGTCCAAACTGGATTCCTTCCTCATAATGAAAACGTGTAAAACCCTTTTTAAGTTCTGGATCTACAATGATTGAAACTTTCTTCTGAAAAATTCAACCCCTTTATTTAAATAATTGTTTTGCTTATCTTGTTAAGTAGTAAAAAGTAAAACATTATATACTTTTGGTGGTTTCAATGTTTTTAAAAAGGATTTTCCTTTTTTTTTGTTGTTGTTGTCTTGTAAGAACTGTTGCCTTGACGATTTTTGCTCGGGACAAAACCTTCGGACACCCCTGCCATAGTGTGCTTTTTTTCTCTTTCAAACTCAAAACCTCGCGGTGATAAACATCCCTGCGGGACCGGAATTTTCATTATCATTATTTGTACCTTAGAACGTAGGTGCTGTGAGATGTTAATGGTTTAAAACCCCAAATTATTCACTTCCAACGGAGGATTTACACCTTCTGTCTTCAGCAACCTCCACAAACCGCCTCCAGTACGGTTCATATCCCAAAATCCTACCTCCATTGCAGGACTGAAGTCAATTTCTAAGTAGGTTATCTGTTTTTAATTTGCTGTTTATGTCAAGAGAAAAAGAGATTAATCACTAAGTGATATGATATGTCAAACCTGCTTTATAGTTCAGGCCTCGGTTGTATTCAGATTCTAACTGTATGTGTTTAATAAATGGAGTAAAAATTCTTATAACAGCTCATATTTACACACAGAAATGCATTGAGAACGCTGCAGGTTCTATCCACAACCAAAACCTTAGGAAAACAATAACATCTCAATACAGAAAGTAAAGAAAATGGATTATTAGTGAGTTGTTTTTTGTTTTTTTTAATTAACAAGTGTTTACATATTTCCGTCTACACAAACGTTTTCTGAAGGTTCAGTTTCCTCTGAATCTGGACGAATGTTTTGTATGAATTTTTTTATTTGTGTAAGCGCCGTCTCTGAGGAAGGCTTCAGACTGGAGTCGAAGTGACTTCACCCTGCACAGGCGACCACGATCGGACACATTCCAGAGTTCGTTTTGCCTCTGCATCATGCGGCAGCCCACATGTTTTCATCTGGAGTAAGCTCCAGAATCTGGGCTGGCGTTTTCATGACGTCAATCTGGTTAGTTTGGGACCAAAACGCAGCTGCTTTACTGCTGCGTTTGGGACGTTGTGGAAGCTTCTGCTTTCTTTCAGTGCTTCTAAACTGATCTGTAACTTTGATGAATAGGTCTGATGACATAGAATGACAAACATGACCACAGCATGATACCTGAGTCACCGTGCTTTAATGTCTGGTAACCAAAACTAATTGTTTGAGGACTTAGATCCAAAAGGAGGAATCTCGTTATTGTTCAGCAAAATGTTGCACCAAATCACTTTAGGACAGTCAGTCAGTTTGTTCTTTGGCAAATTGTAATCTGCTATTTTTTTATTTGTATTTTTATTTTTCAATAATTTGACTTTGTGACGGCTTCCTGCCAAAATCTTCTTCACATTTTGGTCTTGTCATTTTCAAGGTACAATATATGTGAACTCTGGAGTTTTCCAAAGTTTTCACCCTTTTGGCAATTCTTTGATCCATTCAAATGGCATCTTTCTGTTTTCCTCCTGGTCTTTTATGTCACAGCATATTCGGGTCACTGGAAAAAAGGAGTAAATATTTACCAAAAGAACCTCTGTCCTTTTCTAGAATTTTTTTCTTTTTAATTTTATGCAGAAAAAAAAAAAAAGTAGGAATTTCCTAGTTTGAAAAGTCAAAAATGTTCAACTTTTGAAATGCATACTTTTTTTTTTTTTTAATCAATCCCAAAATTTAGAGTGTTTTTTCCTAGCAACCTTTTGGCTTTTCCAGTTGAGAAATGTCCTTGTCATACCTTGAAAATTTCTGAGTTTTTTGGCCGACATTTACTCCTTTATTTCTTAATAGTGCATGGAAAACCAGCACTGTGTCGAACTTATAGGCTCTAGTTTTCCTTTTTCACTTCTTTACGAACTTTCACCTCTCCAGTCAGCTTTTTATTCCAAGCCTGATGTTTGGTTCAGTGGGATTGTCCTTGAACTAACATGTGCTGCCTCACTTTGAATTAATGATTTAATCGGACCGAATTAGCAACATACGTGCGATGTTGTACTGATATTATTTCGAACATGTCTGTAATTTTCGACAACTAACGCGCTCAAAATCAACTCTCACTGCAAACGCAAAGCTTCGCGCTGCAAAGTCTCAATTATTCTAATTGACTGTTTTCTTGTGTTTAGATTTGTCGGTGATTCCACTTTGTTCGAACAATGCTCGTCATATCGATCATTTTGAATATGAACATGGGACAGATAAGTATATTTGTTGGGTCATTTTGTTTTCGAAATGACAAATGAGTAGACTTTTTACATTTTGTTTTTAAAAGGAATATGCTTGAATGTTTTCAACACAATAAGGACCAAATCGCGTATGGGACATGAGACATGTGTTCTTTTCTTCTTGATTATTTACGGAATCCTTTGTGAATAAGAAACTGCGTCATCATTACGTGTGCCTTTAAATGATGAAACGTCACTGAGAGGGCGCGCCTATTATCAGCTCCGAATTGGTTGAACAGTCCAAGAATCCAGATGCGTTTTGTGTTACGAAGACAAAAGATTGTCCCGTGTGTCACATACTCCTTCCAACAGTGAAACAATTTTGTGAAATGCTTCAAATTTGCTCTGTAACGTTGATTCGCGTCTATCCAAACAGCCAACCAACCATAAACAGAATACCATCACCAAAAGGACGCGTTATCCAAAGAGGAAATGATTTTTATGCTGTGTTGATGGTGGATATATTTGCTGATGTAGCTGTATCAGATGTGTTGCCTTACAATAAAAGTATTTAACATTGTGTTGTGCTCCTGTTTGACTGTGTGTAAAGGACTGCAGTCCAGTGTAAATGACTCGGATGAAAGAGTTAAAAATACTCCCACAAACACTTAGTAATTTTGGACATATTGAGAAATTTCACATCTTTTGGCAGGTCTGCAGGGTGAGAACATGTCATTTACTATTTTGTATTCTGGGTTTTCTTTGTAATCTCAAAACTACTTGTTTGTTGTTTTTGTTGAACTTTGTTGACTTATTAAAAAGCTGCTCATTGACAAATGCATTACATAGTTGTAGTCGTAGTGATAGTATAATAATAATAATAAAAAAATATTATTTGGGGGGTATTTTAACACAAATTAAAAAATAATTAATTATTTAATTATTGTTCAAATCTTGATTTTAATTAAGATGTGGTGTACAAGTTGCACCTGAACGCACCGCGGTCTTAAAACGCCGCCACGAGCTGGAAAAAACATTTTTTGTAAACATAAAATTTATTTTAAAATTATGATTCCTCACTGTGTAAACGGTAATAATAATGTCGAGCTAAGCATATATGAAATGTATATATATATATTTACTTTTTTATTATTATTATTATTTACAAACCGTAAACCGGAAGTTGAAAATATTCCGAGGGCTGTTGAATGCAGCTTCCAGATAAACAGACGTGCAACATGCAGACAGGGGACGAGTCGTCAGTGAGTGCGGGTAAACACTTTGCAATGCCGACATTAGTTTAAAGCAGAGGCCGCTTTGGCTGCTATATTTTGTGCCTGAGAAGTTCAAAGTTCAGGTAAGAGCCTAACAACGTGTCGCTTCTTCCAGCTAAAGCCACGATGTTAGCTAAAGCTGATTCCTGCTGCTGCAGTTAGCCAACATCAAAATAAACCGAATGCTACATATTAGCACTCTCTGGTCTATTTGCTGCATTTACAGCGGTGATGCTTGAACATACTTGTTGCTATCAAGTGTTAGCAACAGAGGCGACATTTCTCCTTGTTGTTGTTTAACCTCCATAACAACAGCTGCTAGAATACACAGAACCTGAAAGCATTTCATCTTTTGGCTTCGCTCATCACATTATGCAAGTTGTTAATCACAAGAAAGGGTTCAGTTGTAAATAAATGTTTAAACGAGTCGGGTTTTCAGCAGTGCTTCGTTTGTGGTGGTTGTATCTGATCATCCTGAAGGCGTTTGTTTTTGTCCAGCTCTGTGTGACAGACTAACATCATTACCATGGTGTCCTACAAGAGGCTGAATCCAGAAAACGTTCAGTTTTCTGGTGCACTTTTATCAGAAGAGCATCATCGTCCAGCTCAAGAAGATGTGGCCGTGAGTTAATTATTATTATTATTTATTAATTTTTTTACTTGTATTTTTGTGATTATTTGATTATTTTCCCCTCTTATTAAATGGAAACTCAGACAGCAGAAGTTGGTCTCTTTCTTTGTTGTTTATCTACACGTAAACGATTTCTGTTTGCAAATCTGGACTTTTAAGGGGCAGATGTTACCTGGGATGTTGACAGTTTAGTGTAGTAATTTTTATTATTTTTTTTATAACATTTGTCATTCAGAGCTGTTGTCCGAGTATTCAGGAGAGGCCCAACAGATCTACTGTCACAAGTGGAGCTTTACAGCTTTTACCGAGATGTTACACTTGATTTAGATATTTAAACTTAACTAGAAATTTATTTGGGATTATTTCAAATGCAGTGGAAAAAGAGAGGAGGAAGAAAGCGAGAAAGGCAGGGAATTGGTTAAAAAGTAAAGGCTATAGGAGTAGAGGAGAGAACAAAGTATAGAGAACAGAAGTCGCCATCCTTGAAGTCTGCCTCCAAACCGAAACCACAACAACAAGCCACTGCAGTAATTTGTTATTTTCTTTAACTCTTCTCAGGTGCCACAGCCAGACGGCGTCTCTCTGCTCCCCAGAAGGCTGTCATGCTCAATCACCAAAGTTGTGCTGATGCTCGGCAGCCTGATGCTGGTCCTGTTCGGGGGCTGGCTGCTGCACACCATATACTGGCTGCGCACCACATCCGGCCAGGCGCACAGGCCGCCGCCGCCAGCGCCAGGGCAGGCTCTAGGCCCCGGGTTACAAGCGGACGTAAACGACACGGCGACCGCGGCGCGTTCCAAAGCTTGCGGTGCTATCCCAGAGGCCTGGAGGTTCGATTGCTACCCCGAGAAAGCGGTGGTTGTGACCCGGGAGCTGTGCGAGGCCAGGAGCTGCTGCTTCATCCCCGCTTCTGGTTCAACTAGAGGCAGATCTAGGAAAAATGGTATCCCTTGGTGTTTCTATCCCCCTGACTTTCCCTCATACTCTTTGGTGTCGTCGAAAGACACGTCGATGGGACTCAAAGGTACCTTGGTAAAAGATGTGAAGACTTACTACCCTGGAGACATCCTCACTCTGGAGATGGAGATAAGACACGAAACGGACACACGCCTGCGTGTCAGGGTGAGTAAAGGAACGGTTTTAGTCTTCCAGACCTCCAGAAAAAAAATCCCTAGATTTTTTTTCTGGAGAATATCCTGAGAAGTTTTTGGGTCATGGTTGGTTTTATGAAGGCACAGTTTGAAGAGATAAAGGAAATGCTGAACTTGGCAAACGTTAGACGTTTCTTAACAATAAAATGTGTTTACTTTGTTCTTTATCTGTATCACGCGGACTGATACTTACTCACCATTTATCTGAAAGAGGTTGCAAAGACGGTTCAAAGTTTGAACAGTGCCCTGTGATGCTACTGTGTCTGTGTCTTATGTAGGAAGATAATCAGCTTAAAGTAGATAATACCCCTTTCATGATAGCGTAACATGTGACTTGATCTCCAGATAATAGCAGCTGACCTGAATTCATTTATGACAAGTCAAAAAATGTTGTGCCACGAGCGTCACAACACAAAGACGGCTCATGGGAGCACCACAGAATTTACTTGTTTATTTATTTTTACCAATAATGGTTATAGTAGAAAGATGTTATTTGACTGTGTGTTTGTTGGAAAAGGACATTTGTGAGTGGTGGAAGCTAGCAAGCTAAACAGATGGCAAGTTAAATAGCCAGCAAGTTAGATAGCCAGCAAATGGCCAAGAAGTTAGATAGCTAGCAAGTTATACAGCCAGCAAGTTAAAACAGCCAGCAATTTAAACAACTAGCAACAGCTTGTTAATATCCACTGAAAGTGATGTAAATGTTTTTCAGTTGCATTAAATAGCTAAGTTGGATGAATCAGAGAAGTAAAAGAACTACAGCCAACAGTAATGTAACAGAACCTCAATGTAAAAAATCCAAACTAACTATGTCTCCACTGCCACCATCTGTGCCAATTAGATGCTCTGCCTGCAATGATGAAGAGTCGATATATTTTTCTACAAACTTTTTTTTATTTTTTGCTGAATTGCAGATAACAGACCCCTCCAGTTCACGCTTTGAGGTCCCTCTCTCTGTCCCCACTGCCACCAAGAAAGCAGAAAACCCAGATTACGTCGTTGAGCTTTCAAAGCAGCCTTTTGGTCTCGTGGTGAAGAGGAAGTCTACAGGAACCGTGCTGTGAGTCTGACCTTAAGATGTTTCAGTTTTTCTTGTTTTCGTTTTGTTTCATTTAATTTGTCATCACCTCTGTTTTGCTCGGTCATCATCAATTCCCTCCACTGTCTGTCCTTGTGCTGAGAATGTGAACAAGATAAGAAGACCGCAAAGTGAACTAAACAGAAGAGTTTCTGGTTTTGAAAGATTCTTTTTTTTTTTCTTATCTCTTGTTTGCAACAACTTACATGGGTAGCAGCCCAAGAATACAATTAAAAAAAGAAAAAAAAAAATCACAGTTCAGTCCAGTCCTTGCCTCAGTTTTAAATCCAGGATGCAATTTTGGTTTGTTTCTATCTAGAGTGTTGGTCTAACCACTGACTTCATGGACATTGCAACAATAAATGTTTAGGATATTTTAAATAACACTGTGCAGACATTCAACAATGCAAACAGTTTAAACACTTAGGCTTTTCACCATTTTTTTTTTTTTTTTCATTAAAGTTTTGATATGTTTCAGTGTTCGAGATGTACATGAATGCACCATTAAAGCACCGCTGTCGCATCTCATGCTCATATTCTGCTTGACATTGTTTCAAGTAGGGCTGAAAGAATAATAATAATAAAACATAAAATTAATGATCAACTAACTTAGTTAGCTGGAGTATAAAGACTAAAATAAAGGTAATTTGCTGAAAACCCCCCCAACATGTTCAGAGCAGTAATTAAGGCAAAACTGTCCAAAAAATATATCCATTTAGTATTTAAGATAAAAACACATCCATCTGTAAATATGTCTCCCCCAAAACTCCTCAGGTGGCCTGGTTTTAATGACTAGTTCAGATTTCCTGCAAAAATGTTTATTTTCTTATTTAAATGTTTTTATTATTATTATTAATAATATTGCATAAAAAGATTTTAATTGAAGACTCTACAGAATGTGCCATTTTTAAAAAGTGTATCGATCATCAGAGTAACTGATTAATCGATTACTAAAATAATTGTTAGTTGCAACTCCTGCGACAAAATCCCTGTTATAATCTTCCATAAAGTCAATCTCCACTTACTGATGAAATTTTTTATTTATTTTTTTATTTTTTTCTTCCTCCTCCATCAGCCTGAACACCACAGTGGCGCCGCTCTTCTACGCTGATCAGTTCCTCCAGTTCTCCTCCGCCCTGCCCAGTCAGTTCATTTATGGCCTGGGTGAACACCGCTCCACCTTTCTGCACGACGTCCAGTGGAACACGCTCACCATGTGGGCCAGAGATGTTCCTCCCACGGTAAACACGCTCGTCGTTGCTTTGTTTGCGTTTCTCATCGCTACAACAGCCTAGCCTTTGGTCCAGGTAACACAGATGATGCTTTACGGCCCTCGTTTTATTTTTCTAACTGGGCCTGTTTGAGTTTGGCTCTTATCTAACTGATGAGGCTGAAGTTGTTTTTTTTTTTTTTTTTTTTTTTTTTTTCCTGGTTTGTAGGAACGGACGAACCTCTACGGGGTTCATCCGTTTTATCTGGCGATGGAGGACGGTGGGGATGCACACGGCTTCTTCCTGCTGAACAGCAACGCCATGGGTCAGACATGCCGACAATAAGACCTACAGTACTAGTTACTGTACACAAAGGGGTGAAAAGCACAGAGTTTTGCAACAGTGTGAATAATTCCTGCTGACAAAAAGAAGAAATCCTAGAAAAGCGGAAGTTTGGTTTTCATTACTTTCAGTAATGTGATTCAACCTCAACTTCCCAGTGTTGTTAAAGAGCACTGCCTCTAAATTCGACATGTAATCAGTTATTTGTTTGGGGTCATTCCAATTACTGCAAAGCAGACAAAAATGATTCAAATTGTTTTTCAGGCAGATTTATTATTTTTTTTTATGTCTTCCTCTTCTGGCTCTAAATATGAGCCATTACTCAGAGAGAGTAATAATTAGATTATTTCAAATATTACATTTCATGGGGAAAATAATTCTACCGGTTCCACGTTGATATGTTGGTGCACAAAACCTATTATTAGGAATGACTAATAATAACAATACATGTTGGACTTTTATTTCGATGGATTTGAACTGTTCTTTTCTAATTCACTCGTGATTGAAGCTCAAATATCTACTGACACAATCCTGTTTGGTCACTGGAAATGTTTAATTAAATGCCAACATGTGTGGAAATTTAAATGAACTGTTTTAAATGACTTTTGTGTCAATTTCAAAACCACTAAATAGTTACATAACTTTTACAAATCTTATGTAAAAACAAAATTCTGTGTGGCTGTCTTGACCGTAAAATCTGTGGAAAAAAATAGAACTACTCTGCCTTCTCCCAGTACTGCAGTTGATGTTTTTAAAAATGTACCGCTCCCAGCCAAAATCAACCAGTCTGTCGATTTGTAAACAAAGGCTTTGTTTTCAGTTTCAAGCTGCTTTCTTTTGTGTTTGATCAGATGTGGCCCTTCAGCCGGGCCCCGCCCTGACCTGGCGTACCATCGGAGGAATCCTGGACTTCTACGTGTTCCTCGGTTCGGATCCTGGTTCAGTCGTTCAGCAGTACGTGGAGGTCATAGGTCAGTCAGAGTGCTGTGATGAAGACGCATGACTGAAACGACTCGTAGCCGGTCGTCTTGAACACTGAGAGAAAAAGACGGAACGTTAGCTGTCTGACAAAAACAGACAGAAGTGGTGAAACGTATCACTTTGAGATGTGCTTGTTTTCTGATATTTCTTCCTTCCAACTGATTTTCTCACAGGACAGCCAGCCATGCCAGTCTACTGGGCCTTAGGGTACCACCTCTGTCGCTGGGGCTACAAGACCAGCAATGCTACCTGGGAAGTTGTCAAGAGAATGAGGAATTATGGGATACCGCAGGTGAATATTCATTAGTATCAGTCATCCTGTTTTGCTGTTCTTATTGAAATGATATGAATTGTTACATAATTCTCAAACACAAGCCAGAAACATTTGTTTTTGTGTTTATTTATATAAACAAAACAGTCACTGAATCACGAGGTCATTTTGAATAAAGACCTTTTAAAAAAGACATTAAAAATGTCTTGTTGGGTCACCAGCATAACAATCCAAAACAGCTGGTTATGGTGCAATGGACACATAATCACCAGAGTCGTATATTATTCATAACGACTGTCTGTTTCCAGGACGTCCAGTGGAATGACATCGACTACATGGACCAAGCCAAAGACTTCACCTTTGACCCGACGAACTTCAACACCCTTCCGGACTTGGTGCGGGACCTGCACGCTCACAACCAGACCTACGTCATGATAATGGTCCGTTGAAGCCCTCATTCGCCGTGGATGCGATTGGAAGCGTGCGTCTAACCGGGTTCTTGTCCCGCCTGCAGGACCCAGGAATCAGCAGCACACAGCCGGAGGGCTCCTACTGGCCCTTCGACGAGGGTCTGAAGAGAGGAGTCTTCATCAAGGACGCTGAAGGGAAGACGCTAATCGGGAAGGTGAGAGAGGAGCCGCTTTACGACGTCAGCTGGTCACGTCTCCAGTCCTGGTTTTCACAAGACTCGATCACAGGCTCGGGCTGTTTCTGCAAGATAAGAAGCTGTCGCTGCAGCTGGAGGTTTAGAGCCGCGGTTTAATGCCGTGATAGCTGTTCCTCCCAGATTAGATTTAGGTGCGCCAGACTTTTGGACAGCAGCATCAGTTTTAAATACCAGGCTTGATGAGAGGTGTTTGTTTAAAGGGGCAGTATTATGTAAAATCAACTTTTCTAGCTTTACATCATGTAATGTTATTTCCTCACCTAAAACACACCTGCAGTGTTGCCTTGATTCTTTCATATTTGAGAAATCCTTTAATCTCCCCATGGCAACCATTCAGCTGTGCAAAACGCCTGGGTGGACCTAGCTCCGCCTTCGAGGACGAAGCTCCTCCGCAGAGCCGACCATCGCCGTTTCCGAGTGCTGCCCCACTCTGCTCCTTCAGACTAGCCAGCATCAATTGGCAAACAGCTGGTGGAACTGAACATTTGCTGAGCTCATTATAGGAGCCGCTGCTCAGTGAAACGCTGGTGAAGGAGCCATGTTGTGCCTTTTATGAAAGCAGATTTTCAGAAAGGAGGTTCTTAAAGCGACAGCCAAGTTTCAAAGCGTTAAATAATAAAGATTTTTATAAATGGAAACGTGGGCTTAGTGAAAAGTGTGTTTAATGCTTGCTTATTTTCTTAGCTGTGGCCTGGTGGGAGTGATTTTTTTTTTTTTTTTTTTTTTTATATCCCGACAGATGTTTCTTCTTCTCTGCTTTCCTTGTAGGTGTGGCCTGGTCTGACGGCATTTCCAGACTTCTCCGATGAGGCGACACATGAGTGGTGGTATGAAAACCTGCAGAGGTTTCATGAGAAGGTGCCATTTGATGGATTGTGGATTGTAAGTAAAACAAACAAATATATGTCATTTTAAATTGAAATATTTTATTAGTTGGTGCCTTGGGTTTGCAGTTATACCTTTTGAACTTGTTCATGTTTTGTAATGTTTTAGCAAAGGCCATTTGCTCCTTGTAAGCATCTTCTTCTACCCAACTATTGATTGGTTGATGCAAAAAGTAATCCACAGATCGGCCTGCACTATATTGATAAGTCTATCAGAAAGAGCTGAGGTTCTCACGTTGTTAGAAATATTATTTCAGCTGCAGATGCATGCTTAGTCTCGAACAGTCAAGCGTACATAGAACGTTATTGCACTTTAGGAATTAAAATGCTTATTTTTCTTGAGTTATTTGTCCATTTGCATTTTTGAAACAGATTTTTGATATTCTGTAAAATCAGCGTAAGTGGTTGGTTAAATAAAACAAAAAAAAAAATCTGCAAATTGTGTCAATGTTTTAATCGGATTAATCGTCAGAACAATTGATTAATAAGATAATTAGTCACAGCCCTACTTTGTTGTAGAGAATCCCAATAAAATCTGAAAAATTCTGAGGTTCTGTTGTGACTAAACGTTTTTCTTTTTGTTGACACCATTTTCATTTTGCTTTAGGACATGAACGAGCCGTCAAACTTCCTGGATGGATCCACTGTCGGATGTCCGTCAAACAGCCTGGAAAATCCTCCGTACACGCCCGGTAGACGACGACAAACCCAAACGTCCTCCAACGTACCATCCGTCCATACGCCGTCATAAAACCTGTGTCTTCTTTTTCTTCTTTGTTGTTTCAGGTGTGCTGGGAGGTTTGCTCCGATCTAAAACTGTATGCGCCTCTGCACAGCAGAAACTGTCAACGCATTATAACCTGCACAGTCTCTATGGACTCATGGAAGCTAAAGCCACTGCAAGGTCTGGACCTTAGAATCGGAGCATGGATGTTAGCAGGAAGTTCTGCATGCACTTTTTCTTCCCTTAATGTTTTCTTTTCTTTGTTTTGTGTTTCATTCAGTGCTCTGAAGAGGATTTTAGCAAAGAGACCGTTTGTGATCTCGCGCTCCACGTTCCCCAGTCATGGCTCGTATTCAGGTCACTGGCTGGGAGACAACAGGAGCCACTGGAAGGACCTTTACACCTCTATAGCAGGCAAGTCACACTCCCTTACATTTACAAGAGTATCGTGATGCGTTGCCGTAAACGTCTCCCTCGCCTTCACCATCAGCCGTGGTACCGCAGGATTTCTGGTGAATATTTAAAACGGAAGTTAATTTTTCCTTCGAACGATGTCGTAGGGGCATTGCAGATATAAAGATTATTTTTAAAAAAGGAGTGAATTTCACCAAGAAATTCAGAAATTTTGTGATAAATCTTAAGAGATGTTCTAGGATAAAGCTTGGCTTGTTTCTGAGCTTGTAAAGTGAGAGATTTTCTAGAAAGAAATCAGAAATTTACTAAAAAGATGGTGAAAATTTCTGAGCTCTGAAAATCTAAATGTTTTTGACTTTTGAAACTGAGAAATTTCCCAAAATTTTCTTGAAAATTTCTGAAATTATTCTCAAAATTTTGGGGTTCTTTATATATATATATATATATACCACCAGATGGCACTAAATTCCACATGCTCTCTTTGTTATTCTTCTTGTACTTATTTTTGTTTCTCCCTTCATTTCTAGGTATGCTGACCTTTAACCTTCTGGGCATCCCGTTGGTGGGAGCAGACATCTGCGGCTTCAGCGAGGAGTCGCAGGAGGAGCTGTGCGTCCGCTGGACTCAGCTGGGAGCTTTTTATCCCTTCGCACGAAACCACAACTCCCTTGACATGAACGTAAGAATGAACGAAGCTGGCTTTGCTTCGGTGAAAATTCGGTGTAAATTGACGGATATCTAAACAGAATTTTAGCAAAACATTCAATGCCGCAGATAATATTTCAGTTCTTAAATTGAACAATAAATTAGTTTAACAGGCTGTGTTTATTGTTATGTAACGAAAGCAAAGTTTTGATTTCAGATAGAGAGAGAAAAAAAAGCGTGTTGGTCAAAATGACAGATGTCCTTCAACTCAGACTGTAGAATAAAAGGAAGTACATCGTGATCCGCTTGAGTTACTTCTAGTTGTTGGTATTGTTTAATCTCCTTTGGTGTCCAGCTTGCATCCACTGGGTGTGTTTACTTACCCATCTAATAAAGTTTTATGTAGCTGATGACGCAATATGAGAAACAGTGAAAAAAACAAAGAACGTTCTGTCTGCTTCTCTTTCTCTTTTTGTTTGATTTTTTTTTCATTCTTTTTTTTTCTGTTTATTTCTCTATTTATTTATTTTTCTGTCTTTGTTTTCCTCATTTCTCTCTTTTTTTTCTGTTTTTTTTGGGGGGAGGGTTGGCGTTTCTTTATTTTTTCCTTTACTTTCTTTGTTTCCATAATTATATATGTTTTGTTTTATTATTATTATTATTTTTTTAAAAGTGACAAATATATGAATAAAGTTTTGTTGTTTTTCAGCCTCAGGATCCGACCGCTTTCAGCCCGTCGGCCCGTACGGCCATGAAACAGGCTCTGCTGCTGCGCTACTCCTTCTTCCCGTTCCTCTACACCCTCTTTCATCAGGCTCACGTTAAAGGGCACACTGTAGCTCGGCCGCTCATGTTTGAGTGAGGACAACTTCTCGCTTTTCTTAATATTTATTTTACCTTTGACCTGACCTCTGATTGACCCGTGGCCCTGTGCAACCCCCAGGTTTCCCAAAGATGTGAAAACGTACGGCATCGACACTCAGTTTCTCTGGGGGAGGAGCTTATTGGTGACTCCAGTGTTGGAGCCTGGAGTGGACTACGTGGACGGGTACTTCCCAGAAGGCCTGTGGTATGACTACTACACCGTAAGTCTGCTTATCATAAACACCAGCAAACAGTGATTACATAAAGGGTGATAACTAAACCTCCTCATCCTGTTTTACTTCCCAGGGCGATTCTGTGAGCAGCAAAGGGGAAGAACTTCGCCTCATCACACCACTGGATAAAATCAACCTGCATCTGCGTCAGGGCTCCATTATTCCAACACAGGTGTGGCACTTTAGTTGGACTCATTGTGTTTTCCTCACCATTTAGGGGTTGGAAGTACAAATATTCTGATATTTGTTGACATTTAGTGTTCCACTTTGACAGAACAGACTAGATTAGTGGAACCTGACTGTATTTGTTTGCATGTCTGTTCATCCATCTGTCCTTCTGTCTGTCCATCCATTGGCCGTTATCCATTTATATTTTACTGCCATCAGTCTGTCTGTTCTCTGTCGCTCAGTCCTGTCATCCATTCACCCGATTAGCATGTGAGGAAGTTGGAGAAACCTTCCTCTGATCATATTTCCGTTGTTTCTGTTTGGACCTTCTGCTCAGGAGCCCAACGTGACGCTGTGGATCAGCAGCGGTCAGCCGCTGCACCTGGTCTCTGCTCTGTCTGACGACGGCTCGGCCAGCGGCGATCTGTTCTGGGACGACGGCGAAACCATCGACACCTACGAGACGGGCCAGTACACATACGTCGTGTTCAACGTCTCCCAGGTGCAAAGAGTTTGTCCGCCACTCTGCTCTAACCTTTGCTTCATCTGGTCCCGCTTTGTCAGGAGTTTTATTTGTCATGAGATTGACGAGGAGTCCAGGTTTGACTCAAAGGAAGGGAATCGGCTGCAGTGAGTCTATAGTTGTGGTTGATCTCGTTTTCTAGAACACGATGACGTCCAGCGTGCTTCACAGCGACCAGGAAGGCTCGCGCCTCAGCATCGACTCGGCCTCGTTCTACGGGGTGAAGCAGAAGCCGAGCAAAGTGCTGGTGAATTCCCAGGAGTTTCCGTTCATCTACAGAGACAACCAGGTGAAGGGGAAGGTCACGTTGAGGCATTCTCATTTATGATCCTGATTAGATTCTCAATTCACTTTAGAAACAATTTCAACCAGTCGATAAATTTCAAGTAAATATGCTCAATTTAAACTAAGCTCGCAAAACAATGAAGCACACCCCACAGATTGATGAGTTTCTTAAAATAATACACGCTTTTTTTGACTTGAAATCCTGTTTTGAGTTATTTTTGTAACGTATTTGTCTTTGTTCTCATTTCCCCACTGCAGGTCTTATCGGTAGCGAGCCTGGGCCTCAGACTCACCCAGAACCTCACCATCAGCTGGATGTAACGATCAGATCCAGGATTCTATTTCACACAGTACTGTTTTATCCTTTTAAATCCAAGACACTGGAGATATATATATATATATGTATATATATATATATATATATAAACAACTTAAACTTGCCTGTAACTGTGACACTGTGAGCTAACTTTTAAAGCATGGGGTTTGATTTTTGCTCAATGCTCGTAGACTATTCTCCCAGCTCTGAGGGTCAGCCACTGGAGGGCAGTCTTTTCAAACATAATGAACCTGTTTTTTGGATGTTGTCCCAAAACTTCAGGTCAGACCCCAACTTTGGGTTATAAAACAGAATTTGGGGATCTTGGAAATGATTGCACGTGTCATAATTTACCATCATGATCAGAAAAGATTTAAAAACTTGTCACGAACAGATGAAAAGAAAAAAAAACTAACATTAAATGAGGCTGTTTCTGCTGTAATTATGCTTTTCACGGAATTGTATGAAGCCAGGAACCAAAAATTTGGGATTCGCCGATCCAAAAAAAAACAAAACTACTTTTTGTGATCAGTCGGAGTCGAAATGAATTGGAAGTGAGGTAAGGTGCGCTTTGTTTTGAACAAGTTTTAGCCCAAAAAGTCTTCATGTTTTACACACTAACACCGATCTACAAACTGTAGTTTGTGAACACTGCTTTTATTATTAAAACTATTCTAAATCAAAGCTCAATCTCAACTAAGAGGAACGAAATGTGCAATAAGGACAGGTGGATCATCTTCCTTATAGTTTTAAGATTTTCAGTGCAAATTAAGTTGCATGAAAATTTTTTTTTTTTTTTTTTTTTGCACTGTTGTCGATGCAGTATTTTAAAGGAGGTGCCTTATAATGAATGTTTTTTTTTGTTTTTTTTTCTTTTGTTAAAAGTTTTCTTAGTTTTTACTGCTTGTCATAAGCAAGTTTCCCGCTGGAGAAGCCGGAGCGTGGTCAAGCAGAAAGACGTTGAGAAAAATATTTTGTCTTGACTGGATGCAGTTCCATTCAGATTCAAAGCCAGCGGCTCTGATTGAACTTTCAGTGACTTTAATGCTAGTCTTGAGTTTTGTTCTCACGTTTCTGTGTTTTAGTTATGTAATGTAACAGCATCAGTTACAAGTATTTTATGAAATTGTTTAGTTTTCATTTCCTTTCTCTTCTCAGAAACCAGAAATTAAACAATTTAAAACTGAAAAAGCCGTAAAAGATCAAAAACAAATAGAACTCTTGCTTTAGCTTCAAATGACAGCTTTTTTCTTTAGGAAATAATTTTCTGAATTTATTCTGTCAAGGCGTTTCTTAACGTGGAGGGGTTTGACATGGATTGTCATTTTAATTCTTTTCTTACGTTTCTGTGTGTATTTGATTTAGAAAATGCATTATTGGATTATTTGGACTAAAATTTAAAAAAATGTTTCTCTTTAACAAAACATGTTTGTGTGGAACGGCAGGTCAAAAGAACAATTCAAGGTGAAGAAAATTCATGGTTTTGTTTTTTTTTTTTAACTTCACAAGTAATGTCAATAAGCAACCATTTGTTTTAATAAATTTTATTTTAAAATTTGCTGTGCTAAAAATGTATTTGTGTGATTTATTGCATCTGGTGTTTTATGTATAGATGTAAATGTATTGGATCATTTGCACACATATTTATTGACATTCCAATCTTAATGAGGTAATTTTTCAGCAGTATCAATATAGATGGATTTTGCAAAACTGACATGGAAACACTTTTTCACATCACACAAGTCATGCAAGCAACAACCAAATATTACTACTGGTGGAAACGACGAAGAACTCCTAGTAGGAAAATGATTGTTTTTGGGGAGGGGGGTTTCAGACAATGTGCAACTGTTCACAGGTCATAAAAAGTTTTGTTATTCCAACATGTTGAATCCATAGCTTTTCTGTAAAATAGCCGACTATCATTTCCCCCAGAACGCCGCACGTCTTGTCGCACCCAAGTATAAGGGGCTTGTTACTCCAACGGCTGAATGAGATGCTGACGTCTCCTCTGATTGGCTGATAGATGATGAGCACTAGCACCACGGCTGAATTATTAATTTCTCTCATGAGCAAACTTATCCATGCAGGACTTTAATTTCTTTCCTTATTTAATGGAAACGCCCCAATTGTAAAATTGTGGGGGGGGGGTTGACACTAGCAGAAAATGACTTTAATTTTAATTTACTTTAACACATCAATAGCTGTTTTTCTTGCAAACTCAAGAAAAAGTTTTTTTTTGCAAACTGGAGTTTGCAGAAAAGAAAGTGCAGGGTTTATCACACCAGAGATCCATTTGTCTATGGAGTGTGTGTCTATCATTTTTATCCTACTTATGGAAAAAACAGTGTGTTCTTTCAAGGTACTGAAACTTGACACAAGAGGGCACAATTTCCAGTGATTATTCCATCCATCCATTTTCTGACACCCTTGTCCCTCGTGGGGTCGAGAGTTGCTGGTGTCCATCTCCAGCTAACTTTCCAGGCGAGAGGCGGGGTCACCCTGAACAGGCCTCCAGTCTGTTGCTCGGCAGCACAGAGACAGACGGGACACACAACTATGCACACGCACACTCACACTAAGGGAGAATTTAAAGAGACCAATCAACCTGACAGTCGTGGTTTTGGACTGTGGGAGGAAGCTGGAGTACCCAGAGAGAACCCACCATTCACAGGGAGAACATGCAAACTCCATGCAGAACCCAGGACCTTCTTGCTGCAAGGCAACAGTTCTACGCCACTGTGCAGCCCTCCAGTGATTATTGTTTAACTTATTTTTTTCTTTGACGTTTTTTCCCCTCGACATTTTTTGCATGTTTCGTCTTTGTGAGTCTAAATCCACAAATCCTTGAAATAATGCCAAACTCTTACTCATTTAGAATCTAATTGCTGCTTTATCTCTGGTGTCTGGACATAGACATTCTTGTTAATGCTTATCTTTTTTTTATATATGCCACCACAGTCGCTCTTGGAGTCATTAACAGTGTTGATTCCCTGCCAGTTCTGGTATAAATTATACAATGGCTTTCTCTTCATTATTTTCTTCCCCGGCTGTCCTCAGATAAACCGTTCACCACTTTCCCTCTTCATGACCTTTTCCTTTTGTCTATTGTTCTCCTTGTCGCTGCAAAGATACCGTTTTCCAGATAATTAGGCATGTCCTTTCCTCTTCTCACAGAGCGGATTCATCTCAGGGCTTTCCTTTTAAAATCCTGAACAATTCTCCAGGGCCTAATAAATGCCATCAAACCAGGAAGAGTTTAAAAGAAAAAGGAGGGGGGAGCTTGATGCAGAATTTTACGAAAGGTTTCATGAGTCATGACTCAAAACCACAGAATGCACGCAGCTCCTTTTAAAAAGTGAAAGCAGACGTCTCATGTTCCGTTGCGGGGGGGGCTTTGTACATGTCCATCAAACAAATCTCAGAAAGTTTGTAGAAATAAAGAGGAAAATTTGAGTTTAAAAAGTTTGGGGTTTTTTTTCTTGAAAATTTCTGAGATTAATTATAACTTTTAGGGTTTTTTTCTATCTGCAGTGGCCATAACGCGGCGTCGTGTTCCTCTGATAGCTGGCTTTAAGGCACACTCCACAACTGATAAACTCGACCTGCTGCAGGCATGTTGTTATTGGCAGCGTGTGACTTTTCTCAGGCTAAATGTTTCCAGATGGGCGTTTTGAAGGGGGCACATAGATCATTCAGCCAGGAGGGAGGAGAGAAAGAGAGAAAGGAGCAGAGGGGGTCTGTCGAAAGCATTGTGCTCCACTGACGAGGACATTTCCTGTCTGGATTTGGGAGGATTAAGTATTTGTGGGGGAGTGTAAGCATGGATGGCATGTGGAAAAGAGAAGTGAAGAACAAGACATGTGGATGTTCACAACCGGGCCTGCGATGTGCATTTTATGAAATGTGACAAGAAAAGGCCTAATGCCATAATGAAACACTTTGTGTTGTTTCAGCTGCGGCTCGGATGTTGTTACCGTGTGAAAGAAGTTCTTTTCAAGTTGGTCTCAAAGTGAAGCATCATTTTTGACATGTGGCTATTGTGTGGGTGAGTTTTGGGAGTCATAAAAGAAAAGCTGAAAGCAGTTTCATTGTTCTGTCCTATGTTTTTTTTTTCCTCTGAATGTTTTTTTTTTCGCATTAGCTGGTGGTTGGATTCCTCACGCCAGCAACACACTGGCGCCTTCAGCTCGCGTTCAGCTCTATGTTCTGTGTGAACATAGAGAAGCATGAAGTGTTTTGTGGCTCCAACGTTTATGATGTACAGGTGTGTGTAATAAATCACATGCGTTTTGCGATGAGGCTCATCTCTGATTGAAAAGAACCCTTTGAAAATGAACGTTTCACATGTTTTCTGTGCCAGTGACATTTTACAACACAATAACTATGTTGACTTCAGTTGTTATAAAAATGCTGTGTACATCAAATATGACTTTGCAATTTGACGCCTGTGTTGCTTTAAGAAGCTCCCGCTCTACCATTATTATTTATTGCCTTTATTAACATGCAGTCCGTTTTGATGCTAGTTATAAAACAAATGCAGTCAGGGATAGTCTATTATTCAGAGAGGTAGGAAGTTTTCTATCTTAGCGAAAGGAAACGGCGTCACTCGTCCACTTTTCCCGAACAGCAAGGAATGAGCGCTCACTCTGTCCACTTGCTGTCACTAAGCGTTCATTTGTCAAATTCCTCTTAAAGAGGCCTTTTTTAGTCAAGAGAACAAACCATTGTTGTATTCACAGCAATAGTTAGTCACGCTCCGCGGCTCTGGGCAACACATCATACGTGTCGACCTTCCCCCAAAGGTTATTGCATCAGAAAAGTCCATTTACAAATATGTGATTATTTGGAAAAATTAGTGAAGAAGAAAAGATTTAATAGTTCAGGTCTGAAGGATTGTAGCTCAATAATCTGATAAAACTATTGTCCTTAATATTGCATAAACATCAGCTCTGTCTGTCTTCCATATTATTTTAACACATGCAGAGTTGTTAGTCGCTTATTTTTCTGTAATTACAATGTTTTTCATTTCTGGATCACTTTTGGAATACTGATATGCAGTGGACAATGTGTAATTAAATGCTTAGTTGAAGTTGAGTTGGTAAAAAAGCGTGCTCACTTTTTACTCTATGATGATAAAGTTGGATGAGCGCAGAGCTGAATGCCCTGAGTTTGCACTTAGAAATGAATGATAAAAAACACTTAACTTAATTATATATAAATACAAAATGTGTCCCTGAGCAAACTTTTATTGGGAAGGGTTACTCCATCCAGCTTGAACCTCGGCTAAATAATATTTCTGCCATCAGCTGAACTGTTTTTTATTTTTGCTTTACTCTGGTGACAAAACAGAAACTTAACATTCGCATCTTGTCTTCACAGAAACTAAATTTAGTTTTAAAATGTTCCACAGCCGGCAGCGTCCCAGAGGCTTTAAATGAATTGGGTGATTCATGTGACGTCCATTTAACTTGTAATTCTTTCCATCTAACAGGAAGTTCTGACTATGACTAGGACAGTCAGATGACCAGATGAAATACAGTATAATGTTATCTAGTTTGACATTTTCTTTAAGGAGGAATACATGACGATGAAGTGGGAGAGCATGACTCAACATGCCAAAAGCCATCTTGTAGCCAGAGTTGGGTAATAACTAATTACATTTACTTGAGTAACTTTTTTGGGGAAAAATTTTTTTAACTTTAGGAGCATTTTTGTAACAGTCTACTTTTTACTTTTACTAAAGTTATGATAAAGTACTGCGACTCTCACCTGAGTAAAATGTCTGGATCCTTTACCCTCTGTGAGTAACTTCACTAAATTAAAATAAAAATGTTTTAACCGAAACTTTGCTACAGTTTCATCCGCTTTATACTGAAAGAAAGTGATTTAGAAAACTATCTCTTTAGCTTGATTTTGTTTGTTTCTAAATGACTTTCATAAATAATTTTGCTCCTTAAAATACCAACATTTCCACAAATTTCAAACTTTGGTCCATCTGATATTGTAATTTCCAAATATTGACTGATTGTTGTTGTGATCAGTAGCTCAGTGTTCAGTTGCCTCCTCTCACCAACTTCCTAAATTCTGTTGCAACACGCGACGTGATTGGTCGATGGTTTAACAGTTTTGACGTTTTTGACGTATTCTGTGTCCAGTTTAAATGGAACCACGCGCAAAGTCTAGGAAACGACAGAATTCGGGGACAATATTTGTTTTTAAGAGCTTATGAACACATTAAAGACGTTACTTCATAAATTCAGCTGCCATGAAACGACAGAGCTCTGAGGACACAGCAGGAAGTTGAGCTTCGACGCGGTAAAACTGCCACACTTCCGCTAATCAACGTTTGAGTTCAACGTTTAGCTTCAGAAATTGAACAATTTGGGACAAAGTGAGGCGTCGCAGCTGCACTTTTGAAAGAGATTGGGCATTACAATTAGTCAAACAGTTGTTCAGTTTAGTTTATATCAAATTTAAGGTAATGCATTCCAATTAGATCATATTCAAAATATAGCGCACTCAAATTCAGCTCATAAAGTTTTAAGGCCAGGCAACTGCAAAACCAGAATTTCCGGTTTCCTATAATTTGTTACTAAATGCTTTAACTGCTCAGATATTTAGGCCATCATGTGAATAAAAAAAATGTTGTTAAAACCAGAGCGAAAGTTAATATAAAATAATAATAATTATTATTATTTAGAAACTGTTCTGTTTTCTTTTAACCATATTCATTTTAATGCATTTACTTGCAGTGAGATCATTCCTAAAGGAAGAAGTAAGCCATTGCAAAGGAAAACTTCATAATGTTCATGTATATTTGTGTAAGCTTGTCAGGAACCAGTTTAAGTTCAGTTATGCAAATATTTCCTGTCAGTCAGCCTAGATTTTGCACACTCTTCCTCACAGTAATCATGTGCTTTAACAGTCAATTAGAATAAGTTTTGACTAATCAACCATTTCAAAACAGGAATTTGTTGATGTAAGCCTTTTTTTTGTTTTGTTTTCTTTCTTTGTTTTGTTTTTTTTAAACCAAATTATTTTTAATTGACATGAAGCTCGATCAAAATCCCAACAAATGAGGTCAGCTTAAGGAACTGGAACCATCATTTGTCTTCCTTAGTAAAAAAAAAAAAAAAGTGTTAATCTTTTACCTGAGACATAAAGGTTACATAAGATTAAGCAACTGAAAATATGAGACATTTTAAAGGTTGAATGTGTTGAGAAAAACAGAAGCAGATGAGGAGTACTGTGGAGAAGCTGCTAAGGTTGCAGGCACACACACGTCTGAGTTGCCTAAACAAAGCCTCCGCCTCCTCTTTGTTGTGGCTCTGAAGGTGTCGGGTGATTTTAGCGAGCCGATGCCGCCCACCGCCTGAAACACACCCACCTGAGCAGGACCGGACCAGCTGGATCTCACCCGCTCAACCACACCCGATTAACTGTTTTCACTACTTATCCCAGGGCTACCAAAACAGCTGCACAATGCATATTATAAAGCATTGTGCACATGAGTTAACCTTGATAGCTAATAGATTTTTGTGAGGCCTTTGAGATGATTACAAACTAGGACATGAAGATGATATTAATTTTAAAAAATGAATTGGGAACATTCCCATATATATGTAATTACATAAAGGTCTATCATCATTTGACGGCAGAATCAAGAGTTTAAAATGCACTACGAACAATAGGGGGAAAACGAGATAGGATTAATTTGAAATAAAACAGACATTACACGTTTTTAAAGCCTGTGCTCTTCAGTTCTTAATCCAATTGAACTGATAAGACTGTCCATCTGAGTGGGTTTGTACTTGACGTAACTTTTATTTGTTGAGACAGCATAGTATGAGACAGGTAAAAATCAAACTCCTCTGCCTTCTACTGCTAATTAGAAAACAACCAATCAGAGCCAGGAAGAGGGACTTAGGGCTGTCAATAAAGCTGGTGTGTGCTACTTTGATGTCGGGGGATAAACTGTCTGCCTGTAACAGCGAGCTGTTTCTCTGCCATTAGTGCATTCTGCAGCATGTTCACATGCAAGATTGATTGACAGCGCTAAGACCCTCCCCCTGGCTCTGATTGGCTGTTTTTGGTCAGGAGAGGCACACTTCTTCAGACAGCAAAAGCAGCAGGGAGAAGGTGGAGGAACTCAATTTTATCACAGATTAGCCGTCTCATATTATACTATCAATAGATGGTGAAAGTATTAACAAACATGTAAGAGTACTTTTACACCCCCCCCCACCCCACATCCCCACCCCGCCCACTTGGTGGCGCCCCTGTCGGCCCCATGCAGCCTTGCTCCGCCCCTGCTGTATTCCATGTGTGAATGCAAGGAGTTTTATTTGAAAAGATAATCTGAATTATGCATCTAATCTCGAGGTGATTTCTGTCGTTTCTGTTTTATCAACTTCGGGACTGGCCCACGCAGAAAAAAAAAAAACACCTAAAGAAGCTCCGTGGAGCTCCACCCACACCACGTCAGACCCGACCGTCCACAGGTGTCACAACCCGGTTATTTCCTCTATCAGCTGAGGGAGAACAGGGTGATTCCCAGCCGACGCGCTTGTCTGAGTCAGCCTGGCATTGGATCCAGCGTGTCGGTGAGGCCGCGGAAAGTTCCCTGAAGTTCGCCGGGTAGAGAGAGAGCGAGAGGCGGGGGGAAGCGGAGGAGTGAGCGAGGAGGAGCTCCGGGACTCCCACCGCCGATCTGCGGGCTCTGTGCGGGCTCTGTGCGGGCTCTGAGGTCTGGGATGGCGGCCGTGAAGGCTCTGCAGCAGTGGTGCCGGATCCAGTGTGAGGGCTACCGGGATGTGTCCATCACCAACATGACCACGTCCTTCAGGGACGGCCTGGCTTTCTGCGCTCTCATCCACAAACACAGACCCGACCTCATGTGAGTATCGCGGCTGTGGAAGCAGGACCCGCGGCGAGGTCCGCCGTGTGCGTCCGGAGCTTTTAAAACGCGCTTTTGTTTTTATTTTATGTTATTTTATTTTTATTTTTTTTACTGCTCAGACTCTATTACTTTCCTTCAGTTTTATGGCGGATTTAATAAGAGGAGATCAAACCTCATCCGCGTGGGTCTGTGGAGGAGAAGTTGAGCCGTGGACTCAGTGGAGCTCAGGGTTCAACGGGACTGATCTGTTGAAAGAACCGATTCAACTTCAGTCTTAACTCTGTGAGATGAATGTTTAAACATTACAAGAGTTAAATGCTTAACAAAAACGCACATCAGTAGAATATCGTGATTTCAGTCATTCGATTCAAACACTGAAATATGCCAAACATAAGTTTTTTCTAAGTCTATTTTTACTCATTTTGATGATTTGGATTATTTTCTTATTCTAATTGCCAGTCAATTTGAATACAGCAAGAAACCAAAACTAAACCACTGATGGGTAATCGAGAAGAAGCAAACTTGACTACATGTTATCTGGTATGCTTCTGCATCTGAGGATATTATTGGAAAGTTGAGTGGAAGGAAGACGGTGTGGTGAAACTCAGAGCTCAGGGAGATCAAAATGAAAACTGCAGTTGTGGCCACGACTTAAAGAGTCATTTGTGCAAAACGAGGACCAGTCAAGTATTGAGTTCATATACTGTCCAGCACATAGCAATAGTTTTCAGTTACTGACAAATCTGTAGTAAAATAAGGTTTTTTATTTTTTTTTAAAAATTTCATTAGTCTTCCTTGTCATGATAACGTAGATCTTTAGATACACAAGAACTCTTGATACTGTTCAGAACAGAACTGAAGATTTGAGGATAAACTTGGTGTTAACCTACTTTGACAGTAAAATTATCAGATTATGTTTGTTTTTTAAAAACCTGTACATAAGAATAAGTCATTTCTTTCCATTTTACAGTGCTATTGTATGTTTCCTACCAGCGCTTCATCTGTAAAAATAACTTTTTAGGCAAAGTAAAAGCTATGAAATGTGCAAGAAGGAGCTGAAAAATGCAGGATCAGTTCTCAACAGTTCCAGAAAGCAGGGAGAAGATTTATTTATAAATCTGCCTTATTGGAAGCAACATGTAACTCGCTTGCATTCTTTCCTTGTGTTTATCTTTGGAGAAGAAGAAGGAGAAAAAAAAGTCAGCTCTTGATTCAGATGACATTTTTCAAAACAAGCAGCTTTCATTAGGGCAGAAATATGTAAATATTGTCCTCGATAATGCCAGAGTATCGCTGGGACACGACTAAACTGGACATGAGCTCATTCTCAGATTAATTATTTAGCTGTTACTAAGCCTTAACTTATCACATATTGAACCTTGGCCGGCTTCCACCTTCGTTTTTTTTTATTTCCTTGACGCGTTTCTTTAACGGCAGCGTAATATCCAACGGAGGTAAAACTGCTCCCAGTGTGTCCTCCATCCCAGCCTCCACCAGCCGCCAGACCGCGGAATTGCAGAACGTTTTAATTTTAGTCGCGTTTCTGGAGCTCTAGTCGGTGGTTAAATGCGCTGCTGGAGTTGCTCAACAACGGCCCGTGTGATTTCTGCAGTCTGAGCTTTGTGTTGGTTTCAGTTTAGCATGCATGGGATCATTGATAGAGCACATACATCTAGTCTGACTCACTCGTACTGTCGTGTCATGGCGAAGTGAGGAAACTATGCATGACTGAACAACACATGTCACTGCTCCAGAACTAATAAAGGTAGCTGGGAAAGTTTGATCTCATGTTCCTTTCCTCTTCGTTTTTAATTTCTCTGTTGCAGCAATTTTGATTCCCTGAAGAAGGAAGATGTCTACGACAACAACAAGCTGGTAAGACCTGTTGTCTTTGACATGAATGCTCTAAGGTTTTGAGGTATCATAAATATTCTGTCTTGTGTTTCATTATGTTTTGGGTGAGTCCCAGCAAGTGCTGTTGCAGCACAATAACGGTTTTGTTTTGGAAGTCCAAGCTGAGAACAATTGTGGGAAGAAATGATCCACCGCATGTCATAAAGGATGGCCCAATGTTTCGTACACAAAGGGAGATAATAAAGGAAGTGTTGTAGCTTTTAGACAGTTTCAACAGCTCTTATCCAGGCTGCCTGTTTGATACTTTTCCTGTCATTTCAGGAACCTACTTGGCAAAAATGACTGCCAGAAATTTCCCCGAAGAATTGTTTGGCTTTATAAATGAGTCTGGCCCAGCAATTTGGATGACGCTAACGTGTTGGTGGTCATGTAGCACAGATTCTCTTGTTCAGAGATATCTTAACTATTGGTCTCTTTGTTCTGGACCAACAGCAAAAGTCTATTGTTTTTATTTAGTCATTCAATGTTGTGTTTTGTTTCCCTTTGTGAACCTATTGAAACATTGTTGCCTCATTTAACTTCTCCAGTCGATTTAATTGTAGCTAACTCACTGCTAATCCTGGTGTGCTGTCGCATCGCTGACAATTTCTTAAAGGGGTAGCGTTACATAAACTTGACTTTTTTGAGCTTTACATCATTTCTTGACGTCAGCAGAGAGGACATTCAAACCCACCATGCACGGCTTTGGACTAAAGTATATGGAGAAAGTAGAAAATGCTAACTTCCTACATAAAAGCCTAAGCTGAGATTTGAACTCGACAAATTCTTGCACAGAATGACAGTTTTGTCGATCTGATTCCAGCTGCGTTTATTTGTTTAATGATGAATGAGGAAAGAAGACATCAGACGTATTCCCAGACGTATTATGGGAAACGTCTGCTATAATCTGAGTGAAACAGATTCCTTGCAAGGGTTTTCCAGAAACTCGGCAACCAGTTTGGTGAAAGACCGACTCCATTGTGTGTTTTTAGAAAGTGGCAGGGCAAGTAAACGAGAAAGTGAGCTTTGAGAGGCTCTGCTGATGATCTGATTTCTGATTAAGTTGTGTATCTGGAGGTCACTGGCAGGCCTCAGCTTGTTTCTGGTGAGTGAGAGTCAACACTCGAGTTGCCAAACTTCTCCTCGCCACCTTTCGTTCTGCATGGGCTGTGAAAAAACAGGCTCTGAGATGTTTTCAGTACCAGCCGTGCAGGAACAAATGTCTTTCTGAAGATGAGAAAGCATGATCACTTTTCTACTGATACTTAAACTTATAATAATATTTCATATTTTTTGATGCACTGAGGCCTCTGAAAGCCAAAAACTCTTACACAAAGTCAGGAAGCCTTCTCTTTATCACTTTATCTGTTGTCTGGTTTTGTTTGACTAAAAAAAAAAATGTTTTATCGATTAAACATCTTTTTTGTATTTTTTCCAGGCTTTTAAAGTTGCAGAAGAACAACTGGGCATTCCGGCTCTGCTGGACGCGGAAGACATGGTGGCTCTTAGGGTTCCTGACCGCCTCAGTATCTTGACGTACGTCTCCCAGTACTACAACTACTTCCATGGACGCTCCCCTAGTGAGTTCTAACCCTGCTTCCTTACGTAAATCGACATTATTGCCCGTCTTTTCTCATGTAATTCGTTTACGTCTGCGTTCAGTTGGCGGCATGGCGGGTATAAAGCGTCCAGCGGAGGGCACCAACGACGAACCTTCAGGGAAGAAGAACCAGCCGGTGACCGCCAAGGTGTTTCCAGGATCTAAACCCAGCAGGGAGAACAGTCCTCCCCGTTCTGCCAACGTTACGAAGCCGTCTCCGTCACCTAAACAGATCAGAAGTTCAACGCAGGTAAAGACACTTTTAGGCCGCATCTGGACCTCGCAGGCTTTATTTTGAGAAGTATTCACTCACAAAATGCAATATTGTAAGTGAAATTTTAGTAACAATGACATAAATGACACCAGATGAAAGATTCCTCATGTTGCCGTTGTCATCAGAAGCCCTGTCACAAAAAACTATTTTGCCAGACGACAAATTGTCCGAGTCGTTATTGCGATGAATGATAACATTGTTGATCATTTTCATGTAATATAGTGGTAATAATGGCATAATAGGAATGCATTTTCAGAGTTCAATGAACTTTAGATTCTAATGAACATTTAGAACTGAAACTGGAAGACATTTGAAATATCCAAAACAAACAAAACAACAGAAACAACAACTAACATAAGTTATGATGCCACTGTAAACAAATTTGACTTAAAAAATGACTTGTTTTTAAAGACTGAAGACTTTTAACATCCTGTTTTTGGTAGAAAGAGAGAAACGATAAATCATGCAGATGGAAATAATTAAGCTTGTTTTATCATGCGATTCACTGATTTATTGCGACAAGTTGCAATAAATCAATAATGTATCATGTAGAATAAAAATGAATTTCCCCAAAAAGCAGATGTTCTCACTGCTGTCTTTAAAGAAGTTGACAGACGTCTTCTTTGTCTTTCAGGAGCATCACGTTGAGAAATCTCAAGCAGGAACTTTAAGCAACAAATGTGTGTCGTGTAACAAACACGTTCACCTGGTGCAGCGACACCTAGTGGAGGGAAAGCTCTATCACAGGAACTGTGCAAGGTAAGGACACTGCTGGGAGAATGAATTCCAGAAATTCATTTGAATCGCAATAAATAAAATAATATTATAATATAAAGCTTGATCATTTAGAAGTCTGGAAATGAGGCTGAGTTGTTGTGCATGTCAAGTGTAGATTAGGAAAATTCTTCAAAATAGTGAATTATCTGCAGAGCCAGCTGTATTTATATTTGGTTGGACTCGGAAGGCGCATTGAAATTGAAGTTTCTTGTTTTGGTTTGAAAACCACTGGGATTTTCTCGTATTTGTTTTTAGCAAAGAACAATGCTACAAACTTGTTTTAATTCAACCTTAAGCTCTTTATTGAATTTAAGTGCAGTCTTTGACAAGGCCAATTGAAAACCTTCACTTATTTTTTTTCTTTTTTTTTCTTTTGTGCCATTCTGAGGTGGAGCTGTCTGGGTCATTGTCCAGACTGCAAACCTCAACTATGTTTGAACTATTCTCTTTTGAAATGCTGTTAGTTTGAGCTCAGCAGTAACTATTGGAAAACATTTTATCCAGTCGTTTAAAACTTCAATAGAATGCATTCCTGCAGGAAGTAATTGTTTCTCAATAGCCGGAAGGCCCAGGCCCTCTGCACCTGTCTGTACGAAGTAAAAAGCAGAGGGTTGGGGTTTTTTACCACGCTGATTCACATTTTAGGATGTTAAAATTAGTTTGATGCTCTGAAACATTTAATTGTGACCACAAAAGTAAAAACAGAAGAATTCTGTACGACCGGTTCACAAAAAATATCATCTATTAAAACCACGTTTTCTTTCCTGCATTTCAGGTCTCTTTCGACGAATACGAGCTCCCCGTTTCGCGATCTTCCCACAAACACCTACATTTCCAAATTCACTCCCCAAGCCGAACCCAGTAAACCCGCCACAGTGGCCCCGGCTAAAACACCGTCCAGACTGGGGCCGACGTGGGTGACGGAGAAGCCCGGCTCTCCTCCGAACGGCTCCAGTTTGTTTTCTGCTTCACCTGTCTCAGCTCCTGCTTCGGAAACCCCGAAGGTTCCCGTGTCCAAACCGCCTACCGTTACAACAGGCGACAGCACCAAGCCCACGGCTGCTCCCCGGACCTCCATCACCGCGGCCAAAACGTGGGAGTCAAAAATGAAGTTTTTACAGTCTGATGACGGCGCCAATCACGAGGAGAAAAAGACGTCAGTCTTCAGTACAACTGTGAATAAAGGCCAGGCCGCGAACAGCAAGGGGCAGGACGTGTTGCCGGGTCAGACTGTAACCATGGTTGTCGATGTTAAAGATGTGGATAAAGGGGGTGCAGCTAAAACAACTGCTGCGGGTAGCATGCTGAGTACAAATGCTAAAGAGTATGATGATAAAACGAGAGCATCAGCAGCAGCTTTCATCTCCAAGAAACTTCCTGAGGAGAACAATAACAACAGCAGCAAACCGTCATGGACAAACATAGCGCTCCGAAAAACTGACAAGTAAGTCTGATCAGAACGGGAGAATTATCCTTAACGCTACAGTATTTTGACTAAAACATGTTTTTTTTACATATTTGTTGAAACTAGTTGTGTTTGCGTTAACAGTAAAATTGCACAATTAAAATTAGGAAAATAAATTCCCTCTATGGAAACAAGCCAGTTAAAAAAAGAAAACCTCTCGATTTTTAATAAAAAGTTTTTGCATTATGATGAGGCGGGTTTTCAACCGTATTGAAAAGCATTTTTCTCATTACAGTCATGATCGTGTACATGCTGCTCAATGTTCTAACGGAACTTTAACTCACCGTTAGAGGAAAACCGTTTATCCACGTCATCGGTGGCTATGCTAACTGGCGTTAGCATTCACGGCAGGCTCCGTTATGGTGAACCAGCTTTAACGTAGCAAAGAGAGGAGGAAGTTGTAAGCGG
>VMRN01000087.1:1591474-1682206 GCA_010277015.1 Poeciliopsis turrubarensis | reverse complement strand
TATACTTTACTGTCACAGTTTTAACAAATATGTAAAAAGAAACTTTTTTTCGTTATTTATAAAAGTTGCATACTGCTGCTTAAACTCTTGTTCACGTCTAATGTCTTGTGATAAGGAATGACTTTGAATCAGTTTAATTTGTTGTGTTCAGACCTCTAGAGGAGACCCCAAAGAAGACTGAAACGGGGGGCGTCCGGGGGAAGGTGAAGCTGAAAGCAGACCCGTCTCTCCTGGCGGATCTGCAGATTCCGGAGCCTGAAAAGTCTGCGACTGGTGCGGCCGGTCGGAGCGGCCTAAAACCTCCCCAAACCTCCCGCAACACATCAGGTTAAACACACTCTTTCAAGGAGTTATCTCCTCCTGACATTGCAGTTTGAAGGTTATATTCTGGTGTGGGATGTGTCTTATTCATTTAAAGTCACAAAGTAGATAACTAAATTGTTGAGAGAGAAATTGTTTGTGACGGAAATAAAAAAGGGAGTCAAACGACACTTAGACTCGGCAATGTGTCTCGTTGAAGAGTTTTCTGCAGCATTTCTTTCTGCGGCGGAATATTAGGGCCATGATAAGAAAATAAAAGTAAATGAAATTATAAAATTAAGTCAAAAATTTATGAGAATAAATAAAGTCCTTGTCTTATAGTACTGTTGCAGCACTTGAAGTAAGACAAAACAAATTTGCAAGTACGTTTTCAGCAAGATACAGGAGTAAATAATTGTAGTGAATAATTCTTATTATTGATGAAAAAGTCCTTGTTCCACTGGCAGATTATTTCACTTCTGAGAAGACATTTTTCCAGTGTTATAAGTGAAATGCTCTTTCAGTAGAACTAATACTATTTCATCAATATTAAGGAACTATTGACTTAATACAGGCTCCTATATTTTGCTGAAAAGTTACTTGTAAGTTAGTTTTGTCTCCTTTCAAAATGAACTTACAAGTGAGTTTTAAGATTAACTTACAATTTTCAAAGTTTTGACCAAAGATACTTGATCTGATTTTGTGTTCCTGCAGTGCAGACGCAGTGAAAGAAGCTGTTCATTTGTATTTTTATAACCAGTCAAGCAAAAAAAAAAAAGAGTAAAACTGAACAGGCTGAAGCGTCTCCGATTAGTTGCCCACGGGGCCATCTGCTGGTTAAATTTGGATAAGGCACCATGTTGCATGTCCTACCTCTGCCACTAACCAGTGAATATGCATCTCATTGAATCAAAAATCAATTAATTTAGAAGAGAATAAATATGATGCATAAGTAAATACATTGCACTAACCTAATCTTGGATGGAACAAAACTTTCTCGACCTCAAAGTAAAACTCAAGTTATATTATTTGGATAAAGTCTTCACCCTACAAATCCAGAAATGATTCTTGGTTCTTTAGCTCGGTTTTGTCAGACCTCTGCTTGGAATGTTGATTTTACTTTTGATAGCTGTTTAAAGCTAGATAAACAAGTTAGCACTGTTGTTAAATCAAGTTTTTATCACCTGCGGATGTTAGCAAAAGTTTAATTTTTAATTTTGTTTTAAGGACTTTGAAGGACTTTTCCATACCTTCATTACAACTCGTTTAGATTATCGCAATTCTTTATATAAAGGCATGGATAAATCGCAGATGCAGCCACTTCAAATGATCCAGAACGCAGCGGCACGGCTTCTTACAGGAACCAGGAAGCGTGACCATAAGGAGGCCCATGCTGGCCTCCTTACACTGGCTGCCCGTCTTTTATCGAATAGATTTTAAGATTCTTTTATTAACTTATAAAGTTTTAAATGGGTTAAAACTTGATAAGTTTTAACCTTATTTCTGGGACCTTTTAAAATTTTAGTCTGTGTCCAGAACTCTATGATCAAACAATCAGCGATTACACTTAAGTCAGTTCCTCTGACCCGACTTAAGAGGAAAGGAAATCGGGCTTTTTCTGTTGTTGCTCCTATTCTATGAAACAAATGAGATCTGCCCACAGCCTGGGTCATTTTAAGTCGCTTCTCAAAACTCATTTTTATTCTTTGGCATTTATTTGAAGTAGTGTTTTGATACTCTGTTTTTATCAATTTGTATTATTGTCGTTCTTGTACAGCACTTAGGTGCAGTTTTACACCTGTTTTTAAAGTGCTATATAAATAAATTTGACATTGACATTCTGCAAGATAAGAATCCAAATAATAATCAATAAAAGTAATAAACTTGCCAGGAGAACTTTGGTTGGTCATGTGTGAAATCATCCACTTAGTATTTTTTTCCCCTCTGGGCTCCATGATTTTAAGCCCGTGAAATGGCTGAGTCATTAACCTGGCTGTGAGTAAAACGAAGCTTCATTGGTCCATTTAAAAATGAAAAATTATTTGAGATCTGGATCATTTCAGAAGGTTTTATGTTGCGCTGCTTTTTCAGGTTCCCAGAGTAGATTTAAATGCCAGTTTGTGACGGCTGGTCTGTCAGAACAGACGGCTGCGTCCAAGTTTCAAATGTCTTGAGTTTTATTTTGAAGAACCTTTATCCCTCTGGTAACTAAATAGGCTTTATACCGCCACACAATGTTTGATAGTTCCAACACTGTTCTTAGTTCTGGAATTATTCTGACTCCAGATTTACTTCTTTTGACTGCTGGCACCAAGTTTTAATTATTTGTTTCCTGACTACAATATTTCGCCTTACTGGCAAAATATTTGTTTTTAATTCAAACATTTATTATTGACAGAATAAGTGTTTCTTTATTTATTCGAGTTTTATTTTGTTTGTTTGTTTTTGCTATACATTTTGCATAAATTCCCAATATTCTGTGTATGTCTGGGGGTTAGGCATTTTTTTTACTGATATTATGGACTTGAAACCTTCATTTCACAAGTTCACACTGCAAAAAACACAAAATATTATCAAGTAGTTTTTGTGTAGTTTCTAGTAAAAATATATCAGGGTTTGCACCAGAAACGAGACCAGAATTACTTGGTAAGATTTTGTATTTTTTTGCAGTTTACTGAAGGAAGGTGACCAGAGGGGTTAAAGAAAAAAAAAATATATATATATTTTTTGTTTGCTTTTAACTATTTTTTATTTTTTTGCAGTGTCAGAAAATGAGTCTCCTGGAGCCTGGAGGTCAAAGCTCAAGCCTATCTCCAAAGAAGCAAAGTAAGCCATTCTATTATCTATCTATCTTTTTTTTTCAATCGTTTTTATCTTTTCACTGTCCATTGGTGACTCCCTCCCTTTCTGTTCTAACGGCAGGGAGTGTTTGTACATGGGTGTCCTCTCAGCATACTGACATGGAGCGTTAATTGTTGGAGATCTTTCTTCCCTCCTCATGTCTTGTCCGTCCCTCCTGTCCCTCCATCCGTCCTCCTGCAGGACGCCTGAACCCGCTGCTCGGCCAAATGGCCCAGCCGTCATTTGTTGCCGCTGCTCTCCGTCTCTCCCCTTCCTCCCCAAATGGCGTCAGGACGGAGCGGAGTTCTCCGCGGTGCAGCATATGCTCCTTCCAAAGAATTCCCTCTCCTTTTCCTGCTCCTTTCATAAATCAAATCTCAGAAATGCTGTCGCAGAACCGGGTTGGATTGAAAGCAGATGAAATGAGGACGATTAAATTCTCGGTTTCTTTGCCTAATTTTAATCTCGTCTGTTCAGACCAGCAGGTCTTCCTCAGTCTTCGCCTAAACCGTACAGTAATGGAGCGACCAGGACTTCAGAGCCCTCTGGTCGGCCTTCGGCGGCCAGCACCATCCTTTCTGTGTCAAAGGGTAACGGCCACATCCGCTGCACTGGCATTTCAGTTTTCAATTGTTAAAGAAGTTGAGAATAATCAATGTTGCATTCATATTTTGAATTTGATCTCTTATCAGAATCTCAAAACGGGCCGAAAGAGAAAATTCCCAACGCCGCAAAGTCCGAGTCACAGAATTCAAAGGTATGCGCCTTAAGAGTTAGGTTACAATAATCAGTAAATTCCTCTACAGTAAACGTCAAAGAAAAAACCAAAAAAAAAAACGAGAGGGCACATGTAAAATAATAAACGTGTTAAATCTGCCAAAATGTACTTTTTTTTTTCTTTTTTTTTTTCTTAAACTTTGCACAAAACTTTGCTTTCGTGTGCGAACATCTGCAGACGAAGCCCGGCTACATCCCCAAAGAGAACATCATCCGGGAGCTGAAGGAGATCGAAGAAAACCTAAATGAACTGGAGAGGAGAGGAGTGGAGCTGGAGTTGAGGCTGCGCAAGAGCGAGGAAGGTGAGCCAGAAACTCCCAGAATGCACGTCTGGAGGGAAATGGAAGGGGAGGGAGCGCCTCTGATCGGACGCCTGTCTGTTGTGCGACAGAGGGCGGCGGTGGCGACGACGACGAAGACGAGCTCATGGTCGAGTGGTTCACCTTGATCCGGAACAAGCAGGTGGCCATGCGTCGTGAGTCGGAGCTCGTGTATATGTGAGTACACACACACACACACACACACACACACGCACACACACGGGTTAGGAAAAAGGGGTTTTCAGTAATTAGCGGAACAGACTTGTGGCCAGAAGGTCGACAGTTTGAGGTCCCAGTGTCCTCCCTCCTCTGTCCCACAGCGAGGAACAAGGCAGCTGAGGCCCCCCACTGGCCTCACTGAGCAAACAGTAGCTGGAATCAGGATGTCGTTCAGAAAAACATATTTACGAACTTGGATGTACTGGGCGTCAACGGAAATTCTGGAACCTAAAAAGTGCTTTACTGTAATTTTTTAAAAAACAAAACATCAAAAAAATGGTTGATGACAGATCCAAAATCCACAGTTTGCTTTATCGTGGCTTTGAAAGGATCATAGTAGAGGAATATATTTTTATCAGGTTTCCACACATCCTTAAAGCTGCAGTACGTAACTTACAAAAATATGTTTTTCATATTTATTAAAACTGTCGCCATGTTGTCACAGTGTAGGAGATAATCTATGGGGAAAAAAATCAACTCCTCCACCACCTCAGTCTGCAAAACTGTGCCACTACCTGGTCAAAACAACCAATTAGAGCCAGGGGGAGGGTCTTAGCGCTGTCAACCAACCTCTTGCATATGCTGCTCAATATGCTACAGGTGGAGAAACAACTTACTATCCCAGGAAAACTGTTTATTCAGCGACATTGGTGATCATGCTAACTAAATAAAGGTTGTTTAAATTAGAGCAGTTCATAATAACTTCTGATTCAAGGCAGATCAAGGTAGAAATTCTCTGCAATTTGTTTTAAATGAGCTTGTTTTTTTTATTTTTAAAATTTTTTTTCCTTTTCTCGTACCTGCAGAGGACGAACTCAGGATCTGGAAGAAGAGCAGCCCAGTGTGGAGCAGGAGCTCAGGAGGCTGATGGAGAAACCAGGTGAGTTCTGTAGAGGAACAAATCAGCGAAAACAAAAAAAAAAAAAAAACCCGGAGTTCTGCGGCGGCGCGACTGAAATACTGTTGTGTTTCCAGAACATTTAAAAACGTTCCGGGACAGACAGAGGGAAAAGCACCTCATGGACAAACTCATAGAGATCGTCAACGATAGAAACGCTATCGTAGAAGGTCTGGATGAGGACAGGCTCAGGTATGTTCTTTATTAATTTCTTTTTTTTCTTTTATTTTCTTTTTTTAAAAGTTACGGTGTGGATCTGATTTAGCAGATGAAATAGATACGTGAAACCACGGACCTCTGCGTACGATCCTCATGCAGAACAGAACGCTCATGTTCCTCTTGACTTTACACAAATGCAGTGTTTCCACACGCAGGCAGGAGCTCATTCTAAACTTGTTTGCTCTTTGTGCTTTTTTTTTTTTCTGCAGGGAGGAAGAGGAGGATGAGGAGCTAAACAAGATGATGATGAATTTCAGTGAGTGTCTCCGCCACCCCCTCTCTCCATTATGCTGATTATTAACCAAAGCCTCGTTGTCGCTGTGATTTTAGTCGCCGTCCAAGCGAACAGGTTTCAGGTTTAGCTGAAGTGGATAGAACTTGGGGAAAAGTTTGTCTTTGTGAACTTGCGGTGCATTTTTAATGAGTGTTGCCGGGGCGATGTTTTCAGCTAATTTGATTTAATGTCTGCTAATGGAAAATGGCATCAAACGTAAAAAAGAAAAAAAAAAAAAAAAGCTTTTCCTGCGTCTTTGTTAGACAAAATGGTTAATGCGGCCGGTTAATTTGACCCTTTTGAAAACTCTGTTGGTCATTTGCAATTCATGATCGGGAACCCGGAGCGGAACCCAGTGGAGATTTATTGAAACTCGGTGAGAGGTCGGCGAGTGAACATGGAACGTGGGCTAAACATTAGCCATTTCGCTTGCTTTAATGTATTCCTGGAGTTCATGGCAAACTTTCTGTATTTATTTATTTTTCTTCACTCTGTCTAAAGGCCTGTTTTGAGTTTGGTCTTCTCTTTTTCCTCCCAGACATAAAGAAGGACAAAACCAAGAGAAAGTCTCAAAAATTCAAACTGTTCAGCTGGGGAGGCAAGAAGGACGCATGACGCTCCTGGAAACCAACACCACCTTGTTTTCACAAGCTGCTTCCTCTGATCACTGTCAATTCCTGGGATGACGTCGATAAGCTCTGTTTGTGTGTGCGTGTGTGTGTGTGTGTGTGTGTGCGTGTGTGTGTGTGTGTGTGCATGTGTGTGCGCGTGTTTGTGTGTGTGTGTGTGTGTAGGAGAGAGAGAAGAGAAAGATCCACCACTGTCTGTCTTGTAAAGAGATTTACTTCAGTTCTCCAGTTGTTTAGTTCTAATCTTGTTCTTATTTTCATCTGTTGACTTTACGCCCCAACATTCTCAGTGTCTTGACTCGTATTTCCTTACTTAAATAATATATTATTCAATACTGGATGTATTCTGTAATGCATAATGGGTAAAAAAAAAAAAAAAAAAAAAAAAGATTTAATCCTGAGTTATTTTGCTCAGACGCTACAAAAAGATTGTCATCACAAGAAATTAGAGAACTTTCTGTGCTTTATCTTTGGGAACCTGCCACAGTTATTGGCACCCTGGTGAAAATGTTTACGAACAGCTAAAGCTAGCAGGTTCCCACCAAGACACACCTTGTTGCAGTTCCCTTCGCACTAGCGCTGGAGATTGAGCATCAATTTTGAGATTTTTCATTTGTCTCATTCTTCCACCGGTTCAGTTAAAACCCAATCAAGCTCAGACTTTTTTTTATTTATTTATTTATTTTTTAATCATAAGGTTATTCCTGCACAGAGGTCATCAGCAGATAACTAATCTTCCATGATATTTTCCATAATTACGCATCTTAAAACTACTCAAATTCCCAAAACACCCTACAGTGTTTCATGCCTTTTCTGAGGATTTAGTGTTTAGTCACGTTTCAGTTCGGTTGTTGCTGATGTACGAGTTTAAAGCAGGTGACGGGATGTGCAGCACTGTCTGCCGAATGGGAATGTTCAGTTTTGCTGGATAGTGCTTGAATGAAGTTTGTTTTGTGGTGAAATACTGCTTGTGGTTTAGCTCAGCTAGCTGTTAGCTCTGAAACAGCTAGCTGATGTCAGCTAACATCGAACAGGTAGTTGCCTAACAGCATGCAGATGTTGGCTAATAACAGCCGTTGGCTGTTAGCAGCTGGTAGCTAACACGTAACATGTGCTACGTCTGCTGTTAGCAGATGTTATGTGTTAGCTAACAGCTAACATCAGCTGCTAGCTAACATCTGACAGCCTGTTAGATCTGCTTTCAGCAGATGTTAGCCTTCAACTGGAAGGCAATAAGAGAGCTAGCTCCTGCATTTTAAGTTATTGACTTTTCATAGTTTCTACTTTGTTGAAATCATAATAGTATGTAAAGGCTGGTCATGTGGAAAATCATCCGGTTTCTTGTTAAATTCCTCTATAAATGAAATATAATCTTTTTGGAATGATAGCCATCCAAATAACAGTATAATCTAAAGATTTTTATGGCGTGTAAAAAGAAAACGATAATAATTCAGTGTATCTGCTACGTTATTGCTGCTGCATTAAGAAAATGACTGGTTTGTCTCATGTGACCTTTATGTGTAATTACATGTATTTCATTAATGAGTCAGGAGAACACCAGATGCGGTTCACATTGGACCTCAATATGTGTATGTTTGTAATATTTTTATTCTATATTAAATGTATACGGCCATAAATAATGTTTTTATTTTAAACCAACAAACATTGGTTAGTTGTTTTTGGGGGGGTTTTAGGTTGACTAAGCTAAATTAGACATTAAAATAAATTAGTGTTTAAAAAAAAACATACATTTGTAGAATAATGTTCATCCATCTGTACTGTGTATGATATTATAAGTATATATAATATTGAGTTGAGAAGCATAAACAACTGATCTATGTTTCAATAAACATAAAAAAAAAACTTTCAAAATACATGAATATATAATATCAGAAACTATATTCATGCCAATATCGCCTGTCATGTAACAAGAAGATGATTTGAACACAAATGGTAATCTATTATGTTAATTTGTTTTTGATTTTATTATCCCAATTTTTGAAAGCGGAAGATGAATTGCTGCGCTGCACCTGCATCGTCTCCAACCACTAGGAGGCAGCATGCGACTTTATGAAACCAGTACAGTTAGCGCGCTGACTCTTTGGTTAATTTGAACAGACTGATGGTCAATCACTAAATCTGAGAGACTAAAGTATTTTGGGGATTTGTTGTAAATTCATTTCAGATTCTGTTTTTACTCCCTGTAGCTGAAGACACAGTGTTACAAATATTCCCATAGATTTCTAAATCTAAAAATTGAAACACGGAAAGAAAACAATAAAATAATACCGTGTTGTTGGAAAAATCTTAAAACTCCTCCATTAAATCTCACTCAAACAATAATCAGAACGTTATTATTAGTGTCATCCAATCATCTTGTCTCATGCACTCAAAAAATGCAATGAATAGCATGAATCCACACTGCAGAAACGAAATCCATCAAAAAGTTATTTTTGGTTTATTTTCTAGTGCAAATATCTTGGTACACTTGAAGCGATGCACAGCTAACTTCCAAATAACCTTTCAACAAGTTATAGGAACTTGTAAGTCAACAATTTCTTAATATTATTTCACTCGTAAAAAAAAAAAAAATGTTATAAATGAATTCTTCTGCAAATAAAACTTTTTTCATCAATATTAAGGAATTATTGACTTAACAGAGTTTCTATGTTATGCTGAAAAGTTACTTAAGTTACTTTTGCCTTATTTCAAGTGTACTAAGAAAATGCACTAGAAACAAGTTTTTGTTGTTTTTGTTTTGTTTTTTTGCAGTGCAGACAGTACACTAGTTACTGTTTTAGGGTTTAGCTGTAAGTTCTGGATCCTTTTTTATCTCTTCACAGAAACTTTGCATCAAGCTCTTCCTCGTCTATCCCAAAAGCCACAGGTGAAGTTATGCAGGTGTAAAACAACAACGCTTACTGCAACCAGACGCAGCAATAAATCATTTTTTTTCTGCTAAAGTTTAATTATTCTGCCACAGGAGAGGAGAGGAGAGGAGAGGAAGGGGATCCAACCAAATCTTGGGGGGGGAAAAAAGAGCAAGGAAATGGGCTTTCAGGTTCTTCTTGACTTGTTTCGTTCTCTCTTTTTATTTTTGTGCGTGAAAACACAAAGCGGTGTAGCCTAATCTTCCTCTAAAGGCAACATCTGTTCCTGTTGTTATGTGTGAAAATGTTTGTTGATTCCTCCCTCAAAGCGTGATAAAATGTTCCATCGCTGCGCAGCTGCGTGTCTGAATCAATCACGTCTCAGCTTAACTTGGGGACATGTTTATCTTCGAGGGGAGAAAATGGGCCTTGAAGTGGACTCGGTGAGGTTCGGTCGTGACGTCGGGACTCGGGAGCCGCGCGCTTTCAAAGTGCGGCGCTCTGCACGTGCAGAGGAGTCCAGGCTGAACTGGAAAAAGACCCTGCTGGTATCCAGGCTTCACCAAGCTGCAACTGGATATTTTTTAAATAACTAATAGAGAAGAAGAAAAACTTTTTTTTTTTTTTTTTTTTTTTTTAGTACAATATTTTTTGTAGCATAATAATTTTAACACGGTTGAAAAGGAGTAGGAAGAAATAAGAAACTTATGAACTGCTACCCCATAAACTCATACAATGTTTTCAAATAGACAGTCTTTATTAAATAATAATAATAAAAAAAGACATAGTTCATTAATTTTCCATTTTATCTGGGTTTACACATGTCTAAATATATAAATACATACCCACACACGCATATGCGTTGGCCTCAATTTACATATACACATTAGTGCTGCTCTCACCCATAGTTCTATATTTTGTGAAAATGACCTTATATTTCCTTTTAAATTGTATTGAATGTTGATTTTGTTTTAATTCCTCACTTAACTTGTCGCAGAATTTTACACCATGAACTGAAACACGAGTTAATAAATGACAGAGCTATATTTAATCTTCCTTTCCTGTCTAAAGTTCTTGAGAAACTATTTGCTAATCAAGTGTTTGAGGCTCTACAGGGTGAAGAGCTTCGGTCAGATTTCAGAGAGCTTCAGATGCTGGAGTTTGAATCGTATCTGTCCGACAGATTCCAGCTCACGTCACTCACTCTAGGGTTACTTGTGGAGTACCACAGGGCTCTATACTTGGGCCAATTCTCTTTACAATACACACGTTAAGTTGATTACAGGAAAATCAAGATTCAAAATTATCTCATTTTAAATTCTAACAAGACAAAAGTCAGTCACTTTATCTGAATGGCATTAATTTTGGATCTTTTCCCCCCCGATGTCTCATTTAAACACCATGACCAACAGGCTTATTGAATTTCCTTCTTTTACCTCTGGAACGTTGCCACAATTTGAAATTTTATGCATTTGTTACTTCAAGGCTGGACTACTCTATTTCTTTACAACCAGGAAGTACAAAAACATATGAAGCCTTTAATAACCAGCCCCGTCTAACGTCAGAGATAAGTTATGATGTGTCTGTATCGGTTTGATCTGAACTGAAGTCTGATGCATCTGCCATCAGCACAACTCAATGGAGCCGCTGTTGTTGTTTCTCACAGCTTCCTGCTCTTTTCCTGTGTTCAGAACTGGACTTTTTAACCCTCCTGTTAGCTTCGCGTCTGAGGAACAGCAATTACGTTCACGGGTCAACTTGACCCGGGGAGTGTTTAATCGTGCCATAGTGTCAGAAAGCAAAATATTCCTCCAAAACATTTTTGTGTCTGATTATTAACTTGAACACTAACCATTTCAATCACTGTTCGTGCAGTGATGTTTTATTATTTCTGACAAATAAAGGATCAGTGACGACAATTTGCGAATTTAATCATTCGGACATAAAAATGGAATTTACATTTGTTTATGTCCACTGAAAAAAAACCCTACAAACAAAAAAATACAAATAATTTCCTTGAAATTGATTTTTGTAAAATTTTTTATATTACATTTTTTTTTCTTTATAATTGAACTTGAGACACGCATCCTACTCGCGCTCAAATTGACCCGCTGATTAAAATCGAGACAAATGAGTCATGCAGAGAGTATTTATGTTTTCCTCCTCTTCTGCTGAGGTTCCACTCAGAGTGGGTGGAGTTTGTCCACAGGAACAGAAAAGATTCCCATCAAACGTATGAACACCTGCTTTCTCGCAGTTTCCAAGTGAAGTCAAGAGAATAGCGAGAAAGTGGGCCTGTGTGTGTGGACGTGTGCATGTATGGTGTGGTGTGTGTGGCAAAATATAGCTCATAGCTGTAAGGAAACATATAGTATTGAACATGTTTTGATATTTTTTTACTCTTTAACTTGGCTGCCGGGTCAAGTTGACCCGAACAGTATTTATGTAAATAGCAGACCCAGTGGGTGGTGCAAGTATGTAAAATGAATAAATGTTCAATTTGTATCTAGAGTGCACCTATTAAGACAAATAGAAAAAGTTTCATGCAAAAAAAAAAGTACTACCAACTATTTTTGAAAGATTTTATTCTTTATAACAGGTGAAAAGTAGGAAGAGCAACGGTGAAACGAAGAGGAAAAACAAGAACGCTCCAGAAACATAAGCAACTGGACGCAACTTTTTCACAAAAACGAGCTCGCGTTTGGAAAACGTCAAACGAAGACGATGAGACAAAACCAGTTCACTCAGGTCAATGAATTGTATGGCTTATAACATTACATGATTTAAATAGGACAAAGTTACAGATTTCTGTGATAAGTCCAGTCTTTATCTAAATGTATATCATTGCAAATAACTTTTCCAAAATACTGTGGGAGACACTTATCAATCCTTCACCACCAAACAGGAAGCAGATACAGCTTCCACTGGGAATAACTGAGCTTGATTAGCCAGCAAGCGACTTGATATATACCTGATAGAGAATCTATGGAGAACTGTCAACAGGAAGATGACAGAGACAACAATGATTGATTAGCCCTGGTTGGCTTATTAAAGCAGCCTCCACTAATTAATTCCACGCCATGCGTTGCAATAACTCGTGCAAAAGCAGCCATGACACATTATTGAGCGCATGAAGACAATATTCAGCTGATTGACATGTCCGTATCTAAAGTCCAACAATACTTGGATTTTCAGAGGATGTAGAGTTTTCCTCGGTTTTAAGCCAACGACGTATCCAGAAGGTAAAACAAAAAACAAAACAAACAAACAAAAAAAAAAGAGCATATGCATTTTTATTCTGTTCTATTTTTATTCAAAGTGTCCTGTTTGTGTATTGCATATGTTTGGCATCTCGTTGCTTAGTTTTGGCTGGTAACCGAAAGACATTCTCCTGGTTAACGAAAAAAGTTCAAGTTCACTCTCTCTAGATCGTACTACTTTCTCAAAAACCTACATTGGAATAATAAACAAAAGCAGCAACAATAAAAGCCCAGAATAATAAACCTGCTTTCAGGGAAGTAAAATGTCCATTGTAATAGTTTTAATCTAAACTTCTCTGTTTTGTCTCTTTCATCTGATCATATCAGTTCATATGACTTCTTATTGGACATTATGAGCAGCATGAGGTTATACAGACCATGAGTTTTATGAACTTCAAGATCCTCTTGCAAACCAGAAAGAGGTCATGACAATGAGCAAAGAGGAGCACATAAACTATTATCTAACAGACTGCAGACTGCTTAACTGAAAGAAAAAAACAAAACATTCTGACATTTAACCCCAGCAAATTATGTTCCACTTCAGTACAAAAGTGCGTATGTTGCGTTAAAGCGAATACGTATTTTATCTTAAAGTGTTTAGAATCCAAGACAGGGTGATATTTCTGTGTTTCTTTGAAAAAGTAGCACGATGGAGCAAAACGTAAATATATATTTTTTTAGCATGAGCATGTGTTTGTGATGGAGCTGGAAAAGCAATCACCGCGCGGGGAACCCCCTGAAGAACCTGTGGACGTCGCCCGTGGAAACCCTTTGCCTGTGGTCTCCACCAGCAAAAACACTCAGGAACGGCAGAGGCGCACGCGGACCTCGGCGGCGACATGAGGGAAACCCATCGCAGGACTTCTGCTTCAGCTGGTCCTCTTCTTCTTTATGTTTCTCCAAATGACTGTGACAAGGCAGCAGCATAATGATCAATAGGCTTGTGTGTGCGTGTGTGTGTGCGTGTGTGTGTGTGTGTGTGTGTGTGAGGTCAGCTTCTTCATAAATTCACACTGACGTTTCTGTGAATAAGTAAGTGCAGAATACAGCGGAAATGGGCTTCGTAAATCTTAAACATTAAAGATTAGAGACTTTTTGAAAGCTCAAATGTAGGTCGCCGCCTTAATAACTTACCTAAAAGCACATAAACAAATGCCGTCTGGAAACTGTTTTCTGTTGCCGGGCTCCCTGAATGGGGCCCCGCCCCAGGCAGGATCTGATGTGGGAGCCGACTTGCAGGAAAGATCATCATCCATCAGTCACCACAACACCACCCTTTTACACCACCCCTTTAAAGGGGCAGTATTATGTCATATTGTCTCCTTTAAGCTTTCGATTATGTTATAATGTTATTCCCCCATCAAAAACATTCCTGGAGTGTTGCCTTGGTTATTTCACACATGTTTGAGAAATTCTTTAATCTCCATGGCAACCATTCAGCAGTGCAAAAAGCCTGGGTGGATCTAGCTCCGCCTTCGAGACACAGCTCCTCCTTAGAGCTGCAGTTTCCAACCTTCTGCCTCACAGAGTCCCTCCCCCTGCAACTGCCTCACTCAACTCCTTCAGACTAGCCAGCATCAATTAGCAAACCTTGTGAAACACCTGATTACATTTATGTTTTTTGGACATAGTATGGCTGCATTTTGGAGTAAAAAAAGTCTTTTGGCCTACAGGGAAAAGGCTTTTCTACCTTGACTCCTGGAGTTAGCCGTGGCTGTAAGCTGTTTACTAGTTGGTGCTGAAAGAGTGGCTCTGCCTCACCCTTTAGTGATCAACATCCGCCATTCCCCTGCTGGGGTCTCTGAATAGCTGCCTCTCAGATTGCCAGGATCTCAACATACTCTCAGTCTCTGTTACTCTTTGTGAGTTGCTAATAAGAATGATTGATCCGCCATCGTCGTCGTCGCAATCCTCACTGCGCCCAGTTGCACTGAGGGAAAAAAAAAAAACATTTTAAAAGGTTTAAATCTAAACTAAGTTAGCCTGTCGCAATAAGCAAATCAATTAATTGCATGATAAATTAAAAGAAGTTCAAAAATTTCCAGTTTCACGATTTCTTATTTTTCTCTTTTCTTTCTCTCTTTCTACCAAAAACTGGATGACATTTTTCATTTGGTCTGGTGCTTTGGTGTCAACTCGCCCTTCCTATGAAGGACAAATTTGTTTAAAGAGACTTTCATTGGTTGTTTTGCGTTAATTTATTTTGCATATTTAAGTTCCAGTGTCAAATGTTCCTTAGAATTGAATGTTTATTGATGGTATTACGATTATGTTACTTGAAAATGGCTTCAAAGAAACAATGTTATTGTTTATCGTGATAACTACTGGGACAATTTATCGTCCAGTATATTAGCCTAAAGCTAAGTAAATAAATACATTTTCTCTCCAGTGCTTTCTCAATTTCTAAAACCCATTTGCGTCACAGTTTAATGTCGTAAGACTGTATTGCGGAACTTTCTTTTTTTGACGCCAGCGTACGCGCAGCACAGCAACGACGCGACCCGATGCACAAATAAATCCCATTTTCCCAGTTGCATAATTTGCTCAGCGACGACTGAAGGCGTTAAAGAAGGTGAGCAAAGTACTTCAAACATGCAGATGTGTGCTGCTGGCTCCTCAGTCATTAACCAAGCCGAGCTAAGATCACCAGAAAATGAAGGAAACCCTCAAGATGTCGAAGCTCTTTTAAACGATCGAAGGGGAGAAACAAGGGATGAAAGGAGGTGGATTAGAGCATGAATCCGCATTGAATTACACTGATATCATCTCTTCTTCTGTGGTTTTAATTCCTGATTCCATTTCAGACACCCACTTCACTCGCAGAATAAAACCCGAGTTTAGCCGAAGGGTGAGGGGGGAGGGACAGCTGCCGGTTTTGATCGATACGGGTGTGTTTACAAACGCAAAACTCCTGATGACGAACAAACATTAACCAGAACACACCGGTTCGACTCCCGGTCCCTCTGCTCTCCCTTTCGCCGTTAATAGTGTAAATTAGCATATAAATGAGAGATAGCACGCGAATGAATCCGCCCTGCTTCAATCGGTCCATTGGGACAAATGATTACCATTTTCACCTAATTCCCCCCTCACTCACTATAACTTATTTCCGTCTCTCTGTCTCGCCTTATTGCTTTATTTCCCTCTCCGATATCGTCGCTGCCGGTTCATTTTTGTGCGTGTTTTGTTTTTGTCTTTCTTCCATGTCCCCCTTTCTAAGTCATTAATCAGCGAGTCTTCCCGTTTTGTGATGATTTGTTTACCTGAACGTGTGTTCATCCGGCCTCTGTGAGCGCTTACTGTAAGTGAACTTAATTGCTCCTGACTAATTAGCGCGCGAGCCGAGGCACTTGGGATGCTAGCGATCGCATCCGAACGCGCGCGCGTTTTTTTCTTTCTTTTTTTTCTTTTTTTTTTTTTTTTCCTTTTTCTGTTTTTGATAGCAAAAAAATACGGGCACAAAACCACTTTTCTCGCTCCTCGTTTTTTTTTTTTTTTTTTAGTGTGTGTGTGGTTAAGTGTTCCTCCCCCTCCTCCCCCCATCCTGCCTCCCCGCCCCATCTTTGCTTTGTGTCCCCAGACGGCTGAAGCCCAGCGATACACAGCGGGAGGTGTTAATGATGTGAGGGCTCAGTGTTCTCTGCTGGGAGGGATCTGTTGTGTGTCAGCTTCAGTCTGTCACCACACAAATGGGAGAAAAGAAGAAAAACGCACAAAAAAACAAAACATCTTTATTGTTTCCATATGTGTGTGTGTGTTTTTTTTCACTTTCTTGTCATTTTGTTTGACTGTATTTAAAGGATCATCTCAATAAATTGAAATATCTTGGAAAATGTATTTATTTCAGTAATTAAATACTAAAATGCATCTCTAATTATTATTATTATTATTATTATTATTATTATTATTATTATTATTATTATTATTATTATTCATTACACACAGAGGGGTGTGTTTCATTTATTTCTAATATGTTGATGATTATGTCTCAAAGCTAATGAAAGTCCCAAATTAAATTTCTGAAAATATAAATACTTCGTGAGGCCAGTAAAAAAAAAAAAACACCATCATTAACGCTCTGCTCATGGCGATCAGCAGCGATGGGTTATTGGTGAAAAAATCTATCCATGCACAGATGAGATGCAGCAATGCAAAGACAGTTTGATGGAAAGTCAAAGTTTTTTTTTTCTTTAGCTTTACATCACGTCATAATGTTATTCCCTCATCAAAACCATTTCTGGAGTGTTGTTTTGATTCTTTCATGCGAGTTTGAGAAATCCTTTAATCTCCCGTGGCAACCATTCAGCTGTGCAACATGGACCTAGCTCCGCCTATGAGGACAAAGCTCCTCCTCAGAGAGGCAGTTATAGGAGATGTCCTGTTGAGGTCAGAGTTCAGAGGAGAATGGGCCGGCTTGTCAGAGATGATGGGAAGGCAACAGTGACTCAACCTGGTTAACGGAATTCAGTCTGCAAGTTCACAGCTTGCTGCATCTCGAAGCAACTGGATTGCAGCCACTGCGGAGAGCTCATGTTGGCTAAGAACAAGAAACAGAGGCACCACACCTGGACTATATTAGTCCCCAATTCAGTTACAATATTCAGGTGTTTTGATCAGAAATGTAGATCAAATGTAGGGTGATTTTATTTGGTGATGGGCTAGCAGTGCCTGCTGTTTTGTGACGTTACATTTCAGAGGCTTTTGAAACGGCTCATTTTCGAGACACCGGAGCCAGCTGCACATTGTCTGAAACAAAACAAAAACAACAAAAAATCAATCACCTACCACTTCCTGTCATCTTCTTTGTCGTTTCCACCAGTATTAACATCCGGTTGTTGATCACATGACTCATGCAATACAGCTATTTCAATGCAGTGGGAAAAAGAAACTCATTCTAGCGCAACAACTTTTCAAACAGTCATTTTTTCAACAATGCGGCTTTCCCATTAAGCAAATTTATTTTTGTACTTTGAATTTGCACGATTCTATGTTTAATGGAAGCACAGGTTTAATTGCGAGTCTCCTTTAAATATTTCAACACACTGGGAACCTGTCAAGTCTACCCTGCTTTTGACCTACTCATCACTTGAGATAGTCACCATCTCGCCCCAAAAGCCTGCGAGGAGAAATGAGAATAGACGATGAATGGACGGGGTTTTGCTTTGCTTGCATCCCGGAGACAGCATGAATCAACTGGGGGACAAACGGCAGCTTGATGCGTCCGTCATCGGGCCGATTAGTTACTGTTGATGTTTGGAACTGTGGTGCGCGCTGACTTGCCATTTTCCCCTGGAAAAAAGTACTTCAAACTGGCAAACGGTTGATGCTCACACAAACAGATGTCAGAGTAAACATTTGAAGAGGTTTAATGATTGCCCCGTGAAGCCATTTTTTAATTTTTCTTTTTCCAGTGACTGAAAAATGATGACATGCCAACTGAAACAAGCTCTTTTTCTTTTGGCACCTTTCTTTAAAACCTGATTTATCACTTTGAGGAACACAAGCGCTTCTGTTTAAAAGCGGAACGTGAACATTTGATTCACGTCTTCGTGTTTCTGGGCGTGTTTTTTCTCGTGTGCGTTGTTTTGTCTCTGCGGCATGGATACGGTCGGGAGGCAGGATGTTGCTGGAGCGAGTGAATTAAAGTGAATCATGACCGCTTGTCTGTTGGCTTCTCGTCGGACAGGAAGAGCGTTTCGAGACATTCACACCGAAATACACACACATACGAGCCGACACCCTTTCAGAGATCCGCATTAGACCCCATAATGTGATTCCTGCCTATCGCCTTACAAATCTAATTATGAAACACCACTCATATTCAATATCACCAAACCTCCAGCCTTTTAGTTTGGCCTCTCAAACCACCGTGTAAAAGCTTCATCATGGGCCACGCTGATGAAATTAGGCTCTATTATCCCCCCTCTCTCTTTCTCTTTTCTCTCTAACTCTCACCACTTCCATTCTGTCTTACTTGAAGGAGTGTGCAGATTTAATTTACAGCAGGACTCATGAGCCACTTAGTGCAATCTTTTTCTGTGTGCAAGGATTGATTGATTAGGTCTTATCTTGTTATCTGGGTCTGTGGTCGTGTTGATAGGCCTGTTTGTTCTCTCACTAGTCTCTCAGTCTTTCCTTTTCTATCTCTTTCCACAATGTAATTTTATGCTTCTGTCTACTGTTCTCTCTCTCTCTCTCTCTCTCTCTCTCTCTCTCTCTCTCTCTCTCTGTGTGTGTGTCTGTGTGTGTGATGGCCTTTAGCTTCTTCTTTCCCTCCAGTGAGCAGATCAGACACTGATAAGGACGGATTGTCTTGCAAGATCAGAATTAGGAAATTACATGTTTCACCCGTCGCAGACTCGCTCCCCCTCCCTCCGCGTTGGCAGCCTGTGATCTGATGCTGTTTCTGAGAATTTCCCAAAGTGTCTCAGCTGTATAAATGGGCAGCAAAATAAAAACTCAATTGATGCTGGTTAAGTCAGAAAACATGGCGTTCAAAGAGCACGTCACGTTTGGTTACTTGAAATGTTTTCTTTCACTAAGATTTACTCAGTTTTACCAGCTTTTGCTTTTAATTAAGAATCCCATTGCCTTGCAAAAGCATACCCATCCAACATCTGGACATATTCCGCTAATGTCAGAAAACAATTGTGCTATTTCCATTAAATAAGAAATTAAATTAAAATTTTACTTGATTAAGTTTATGTGAAAAAAACAATCTTCCTTCTACTCTCTTCCTTTTTTTCACCAGTAGTAACATCTGATTCTTGGTTACGTGACTCTTGCGATGCCAAAAAAGTGTTTCCTTTGCAGTTTTGCAAAATACGCTACTATCAATACAGTTGAAAAACCACATCATTCTTGTGCCAAAAAGTTATCAGAACATTTCTAGTGCCAAGACGTTTTTTCAAAATTAGCTTGTTTCCGTTAAGTAAATTTAGTTTAGTCATTCTAATTTGAGCAATTACATGATCAATGAAAAGGCAGTGTTCACTAATCCAGCTTCCATTTTGGAGTAGCAAGACGATAACTACAGGAAGTTCTGTTTGGGATTTATGTCGAGGGCATAGCAAAGTTGTGGAAGGAGTTGTTCTGATCAGATGATACTAAAACGCAACTTTTAGGGCAACAGGCAAAATAGTCGAGCCTGGCCATTATTTTCCTACACAATTCCGTTCAGCATTCCGACTGGGATTTCTACCACTGAGCTCAGTTTCCTCTCAGAATTACATCTTTTTTTTCTTTTTAACCAGGCAATAAAATTTTCCACCTCCATGATATGACACAATGGCAGACGCATCAGATCCATGGGATTACTTTTCTACAACACATTGGGAAAAAAAACACTATGGTGATCTTAAGATATCGTATCTTTGGGACCCCACAAGTTGTTTTTTTTTTTTGTGTAGTTTTGGGAAGTGCATATAGGGACAACCCTCCTGTTCCCCACTGTCCGACCGTGACATCTGCGTCGGACGGATGTCACAGTCCGGTGGAAGTGAAATTTAGATTTGAACATGTCGAAGTTCAAATCTAAATTCAGCTGAGATCCTATGACAACCCTTTGAAAAATGTTCACAGATGCTCTGCTATCAGTCTGAATGAGCTCGATCCCTTGTGCATAAAAGAATGGGCAAAAATATCAGTGTTTAGATGTGCAAAGTTAGTAAAAGCAAAGAACAACAGACATACAGTTTAGTTGCTGTCAAGGAGTCTGAATGCCAATGTTCACCACACTTCTTATCGGTCCTATTTGTAAAAACATGGATCCTTTTCCTTCCACTTCACAGTGATACATTTAGTGTTCTTATGTAATGCTGAATGTTTGTAATATGACAAAGTTCAAAGGGTTATGAATATTTTAGGAAGGCATTTGATGTGGCCAAAACATTTTTGGACTTTAAAACTTTTTTTTTTTTTTTTTCAGATCTAATGATAATTTTACACAACTCAAGTGAAAGGTCAGTTTAAAGTTTCCTCTCATGAACGCATCCGTTACATTTCACCTCTACTACATCCACTTCTGTAAGCTATCCTGTTCTGACTGTGTTTTGAATGGGGTCTTTTGAATCATTTTTCCCTTGAGCGTAATGGTCAGATGCCACACAAACTCCTTAATAGGGATTAAGGGTTAAAGTTGTACCAATCAACTTATAACGCCTAAACACTGAGGAATTTAGCTTTTTCTTATATTTGCCAGGAGCAGTCAAAATTCATTAAAAATCCAGCTTTTAAATCCAGCATATTATCAGACACCCTGGCTTTTTTTCAGTAGCGTCAGCATAATAATGCCAGACAAAATCAGAACTCGCTACTGTTGCACGTCTTGTGCCCTAAAAGGGATATATTTCTTTGCGGTATAAAAAGGTCTCTGGATAAACTGCACTGCTGTCGGTATTCATATAATGATAATTAATTTCGACACGGCGGGCATCTCCAGCTTCCTCACCATCCCCTAATGATAATGGAGTGCATTAGTTCTGGTTTTGAGCACTTCTAATTCACGTTCCCACAAACAAAGCCAGCCAAGCAGCAGACATGGCTTCGTACGGCTGATTGCAGGAGTGAAATGTAAAACTCCGCCCTCTATTAGTGCTGAAATCGCACAGACAAAGGAAACCAGAAAGCCACAGGACTTTTGCTGAGATTAATAGTAAAAAAAAAAAAAAAAAAAAGTTTATCACCTGGCCTAGTTCTTTTAGAATGGATTTCCCAATAGCAATGTTTGTTGGCTGATAGCTAGCTCTGTGTACATAATGGTATTTATAAATCAGAGAACAGCATCTTTTACAGCTCATCTTTACCGTTTGACCATTTCTACCATATTTTCAGAGCATCGTTACTCCTCAGATGTGCTAATGCTATTGCTAATGGGCTTGCAATGTGATACGACGAGATCCAAATCATTCATCAGAATAAATTGACATTTATTGCGTCAGTCAAAAAAATGTCATGAAGAGGAAAAAAACAATAGATGCACTGATCCGATATTAATATCTTTACCAGTGCAGATATTGAAATATTTTTAGATCGGGTATTGCTGACGATGTGTCTGATCCATGAAGAATATTTAGTCTAATTCTGTGCTCTGAGCAATGTTATGCTTAACTTTTTTTACATTATATTTAGAATTCCTAATTTCACTTTCTGAACAGTTTGAAAGAAGGTGCTTTGAAGTTTATGTTTCCATGTTTGACCAGAGGAATCAACCCTGTTGTTTTTGTCAGTTTCTTTGTTTTACGTTTGCTGTGATAATCCTAATAGCACAGACTGAACAAATTAAAGTTGTGTTGCTTTTGCATGTTTGACCAAGCTTGTGAAGCTACTGGCGCATTTAAGTGAGCTGCACAGGTGCAGAATTATCGAATAAATTTGTAATTGAGTACATTTATGTATGTTTTCGATCCCTTTTAAAATACAATATTTAGTATCAGATATCTGATACTAAATATCTGATATTTAGTATCAGATATCTGATATCTGATACTAAACCTCAGATATCTGTGTCGGAAGTAAAAAAGTAAAAAAAAAAGTGAATTGGTGCAGCCCTAACACAAGAAAAACATACATGAGTTACACCAGACTAAGCCAGCTGAAAACAAAAAAACAAAAAAAAAGACAGAAACAACAGATAATGTTTGCTAGCCGAAAAAAGTAAGCTTCTCCACTAACTTTCCTTTTCCTGGCCCATCAGCATGAAGACGTCATCAGTTTTCAAAACATGTTCCTGACTTTGAAAAATCCTGATGATAAAGGCGTCAACTGTTTGGCTTTGACATGTGAAGAGTTTCACTCCTGGCGCCTCCCGCCTGCATCCAGGACCTCGTTTCTGGTCTGATGTGGAAACCCACCTCTCTTCACCTGCACTCGCTTCCTCCCTCCCTCCCTCCCTCCCTTCCCGTCTGCCCCTACCTGACTTGTAAACACACTCATTGACACAAACACACTCATCCGCTAATGCACACAGAGAGCGAAGCGGCGGGTTCTCTCCTTAATGACGTCCTCCGAGTATAATTAGTCTGGCCAATTAACAGCAGTAACGATGCTTGCATTCATTATGTCAAATTACATTGTGCTGACAAAGTGTCAACTCAGCTACACTCACCTGCTGAGGGTGTCTGCGCACATGTGTGTGTGTGTAAATTTATTAAATCCTACTTCATCATCCCAGAGATGAAAAATGTCCATTCTCATATATTCATTCAACACACACACATTCAATTAGCACACTTGGCGTAGATCTATTATTCTGGAGCTCCTTGTTGTGGGGAGGCTCTGGTGGCCAGGAATAAGACCTCTGGAGCCAGTTGGATCAGTACATTGCTTTATTAAATCATGGATATTGATTTTTCTGCGCACACGTGTGTGTGTGTGTGTGTGTGTGGCATTATTAAAGGCTATATATTACAAAGAGTTGGAAGGGATGGCGGCGGGCATGTGATCCGTGCTGCCTGAGGTTTTGCATGCGCTCATTTGCATAATGCCGCCGAATGTGGCAGAGAGAGACTGGAGGTGGATTCATCTTAATTAACATCTCAGGCCTCTCGAGGTAAACTACTCAGCTGGGGACAGAAACGCCAGACGAAAACCAGACAGAGGTGGAAAACGTACCACAGCAGACGCACGACGACTTTGTTCCTGGTTCAGAAAAATCCATTCTGCCTTAAAGTTGTGACCGTTGGTAATTACCGGTCAAGCACAGCGTCGGTGCCTCGGAGGGCCGGACGCAGTTCATTTGTGCAGTGTGTGTTTCATGGAGCGGTGAACTGTCAGCCTTCAGGTTTCCAGTGGAGGTTCTGCATGAACCCAGGGCTGAACAAAGTGATTTTTTTTTTATTTTTATTTTTCTTAAAGAAAGGAAAATAATTAAAGCGCTTCTTCCTCATGGTCCTGTAAAATTTAGTTTGCCAGTCTCAGCAGAGCAAATAAACATTTGCAGAGCAGATTCCGTTTACACTCATTATTTTTCTTCCTTGTTAAGACACTGTACCCTCAAAGCTGCAGTATGTAAGTTTTTTATATACACACACACATATATATATGTATATATGTCATGACAGTACAGTATGAGAAAGATAATCTGAGAAAATCAAGCTTCTCTGCCTTCTCCCAGTGCTAACTAGAAATAACCAATCAGAGCCAGGGGGAGGTTCTTGTCACTGTTTTATGTTTGTGTATGCGCTGCTCAACCTTACCCCCTTCAGAAGACCCTCTCACTCTGTTACACTGCAGGTTCTTCTTAATAGCAGAGTCTGCCACGATTGCTCAGAACAGTTAGCACGGTGGCAGGTAAATGGTTTTTCCGTAAAGGTAAACTTTTATTTGTATTATTTTTTCAAATAAAAGTTACACACTGCAACTTGAAACTCTGTCATTGTCATGATGTGTGTTGGCGTTGGACCCAAATGCAGCAGACTGACTCTTTTATTTAATAGAAAATTATACAACAGAAAAGATGGAGGACACATGGAACCAGAGCAGAACAAAAATAACAAGAACCAGGCGCAACAGGGAGGTAACTGGATTAGACACAATCTAACAGAAGGAACCAGCAAGGAGGAATTGAGGAATTGCATGTACTAGGGACGTTGGTTTCTGAACAAGAAACATATGGCTGATCAGAAACATGTTGCAGGTGTGAGGCGAGAGAGCAGAAGGCAGAGTAGAATACATTCGTAGTTGTGATGTAGCTCAACGTACCCGTAGACGTCCAGCCATCGGTTGTTAGCCATGCAGTGTTTACACATTGTTGGCGTCATGTATTTCACTCTATTGCCATTTTTCGTTCCTATTGGAAGCCCAAAACGCTGTCAAACAGATGATCTAAGAGCAGTTTGTTCCTTTACAACTTCATCAGGTGAAGTCATGCCAACCACAACTGGTTAGTGGTGGCGAGATGGCGGTCACCTCAACGAGAAATACTGGGATGTTTCAAGGTCTTGTACGACGAGATGTACTTATCCGTGGCAGAATGAAAGAAAAAATTGGAATGGAACAGCTCTGAGTTTCACGGCCGGACGGTGTGTTTACACTGGTGGGATTTCCGGTTTGTACTGTCACGTGAAAACTCAACCCCAAGAGCTTGATGCTCCATAAAGGGACTGTCGAGTCGGAACCCGTTTGTCAGATAAAAATCCGGTTGGAACGGGTTATGTGATTTATACGTAACCTGCCAGTTTCCTCTCCCCTCCACTTTGGTAGAGTATCACTAAGGAGTTGACTGTGGGATGTTTAGTATAGAGGAAATTATATGGCTGATGTTTTTGCACAGGGGCAACCTCATGTCACGGTACAGTGCTGGAAATCAATGAGCTCCTGAGAGCAAACCATTGTATGGTCAGTGTTTGTGGAACAAGGTCTTTACACAGCTATGAAAGTGACTGGATGGGTGAACAAATACTTGTACAATGGGGATAAATACACATAAATACACATCTTTATTCCTGCTGGCATGGAGGTGATTTTTGTCAAACGTGCAAAAATCCTTAGCAACCAGATATGCAGATGCAACATTGCAGTGAATTTGCTAAAATTAGGGACTTTTGATATGATGACCAAGCAATAATAATAATAATAATAATAATAAAGAAATTGACTTTTGAAATCCAAATAGAAAAACAGGAAACTCCCAGAGTTGTTCTGAGCTGTGGGACATTCACTATCTGGGAAAATAAATATGGGTTTTGCATTTGTCCTTGTGCGATTAAGAGAACTGACCTTAACTGAACCAAATGAGGCTTGCGGTGCTTTTTGTTCTTGGTTCTTATGGGACAGCCAGGCATTAAAATACGTTCCGTCTTTTTCCTCCAGCATCCTTTCTGAAAACTCCTTCCTAAAACAAAGACAAAACCACGCAGAGTGACATGTACCCTGAAGGAACATGAATGCATTTGCTCGGTTATAACACAAATAGACTCACGTTTGAGTATCATGCTTTCTCCTGTGTGCCAACACGCGCACATAAACATGCACTTGATCTAAGCGAAGGGAAAAGAACCCGAGGAGTCCTCTGATAGGCAATTAGCTGGCGGAGTGACTCAGACAAGCACACAGAGGCCCTGACAAACATCCAAACCCAAACGAACACACACACACACACACACACACACACACACACGCACGCACGCGAACACACTCAAACATACACGTGGAAGAGGCTGAGCTGGCTTGCTCTCTTGATAGGCAATTAACTTTCCTCAGACACCTCATCAGCCTGTGAACAAAAATCCCCCCCTCTAATCGGACACACACACACACGCACACTCACACACGTCGTCCTCACAGCTTTTGCATATGCAGCGTTCATCGCAGCATTGACATGCAGCGAGAGCGCGAGAATCTGTTCCCGTCGCAAAGTCCCTCAGCGCAGCTGAATTTCAAATGCGCAAAAACGCCCAGCGCGCGCGCGCCTCCGTCTGAGGGATCAAGGGGGCAGATGACTCGTCGGGAGTCCTGCTGAGTTAAGTAATCACACTCGGGTGTTTAATCACTAACGAGAACCTGATGATGCTCTTTAATTAACACATCACTAATTGAAGAGGTTCTGGTGAATCGCAGCTCTCAGGCCTCAGAGAGGAAAATCTTCCAGCCGCAGCTGGTCAGAGGAGCGTTTTTTCATCCTGGAAACGACTGGAGTGGAGGATTACTGCCTTTAAATAATAAAAAAAAAAGAATAAAAAAATCTGTGTGTTATGGAGGTGTTTTTGATCACTGTGAATAATGAAAACAACTCAAGAAGTGCATCAAGCGTCATTCTGATTACCTCGGATGATTATCACAAGAGCTACAATGGCGCAGCAGCGACAGACAATGTTTTTTTTTATTTTTATTTTGTTTCCCCTGGCAAACTCTCTACAATTAGGATTCAAATAAATAAAAAAAATATATATATATACGAATGAAAAGTAGGATTTCCAGCAGGAAAGAACCGATCCGCTTTTTTTCACTTCCAATAATGATATCCGATCTTCAGTATCGGCCAATACCGATCTGATACAAAAAAAAAAAAAAACAAAAACAATGTTGAATGACTTGAAAAGTTTTCTTTAAAAAAAAAAAAAAAGACAAAAATGTACCGAATTATAAATTTGGTTCATAACTCTGCACCAGTGCAGCAGGCTCACATACACCATAAGCTTCACAAGCTTGGTCAAACGTGAAAAAACAACTTTTAGTTGTTCAGTCAGTGCAGTCAGAAGTATTGTAGCAAATGTGAAACACATATTAAAGAAACTGACAAAAAAAAATAAGTAGGTGAAACATGTGAAAAATAATCTTCAACAAACTTTCGAATGACTCAACTTGCCATTACGAAGCCTAAATATGATTTGTAATAAATAAAGCATCACATCTCTCAGAGCACAAAGAATAGAGTTAGACTGAATAGATCTGCCCTAACGGATTGTGTACATGGTCATCAATACCCAAATCTTTTTTCTTTTCTTTTCAAATACTGGGACGATACAGATATTAATGCCAAAAAAAACCCTCCCAAAAACATGGCCAATTCTGAGATCACAATCAAACATTTTCGACTTTTGAAACTCAGAACATTTCTGTTTTTTCTAGACAATTTTCTGAGAACGACCTCGAAATTTCAGTGTTTTTTTTGTTGTTGTTGTTTAAATTTACTCCTTTTTGTTACAATAGCCCTAATACGGCTTCATAGATTCAAGCGTATTTTGGACGAGGAGAGTAACTTCCCAGTACCTCAGGCGTCCTCATCGTACTTCTTACGCGTTCCAGCTTTTCTTCAGCAACTCGGCGCCAAGAAACAAGCTGGAGATCCGTCACAATCCTTTGTTAAGCAGAGATTTTCAGAACATCCACAAACCAGTTTACCACAAAAGACAAAAAAAAAAAAAAAAAAAAAAAAAAGAAGCAAAACCAGGTTTTCTTTTTAAACTGCTCCACATGAGGTGAGTAGTTTTGGAAGGTATGTTTGGCAAACTGTGAAAATGGCTTTCGCAGGTGTGAAGAGGACGTTTTATGACACGGATCCATACAGAGGGTGATTTTCATTGGGGGATGGAGGGTTTGCTAATGAGGATCATTGTTTGAACAGGAGAAAGGAGGCTAAGCTGAGCATCATTGCTATCACACTGATTTAGTTCCTGGCTTCCTTTTTCCATGGATTACGACACAATGTTATTGTGATCACAACGTTATTGTGATCACAATAACGTTGTGATCACAATTGTTTGCAGCCACGACAACGCCGAGGCTGTTCTCGTCTGCTTGTCTTACAACGCGCTGCCAAGACACAGGCTTGTATTTGTAGTTTTAGAGATCGCGGTTTCATGTTTCACATGTTAGCGAGAGTTTCTTTTATTTGAGGAAGAAAAATCGGCGACGCTGAGGTTTTAAAATGTCACAGGTAAATGTCATCCAACCTATAGATCCTTTCTGTGCTTGCTGGGGAGAAAGATTAACCCAACGTTGTCCTCGCGCGCCTTGCCGCCTGTTTGGAGGCCGCGCGTGGGAAAAAGAAGGGACAAAGATTTAAATAGAGGAGGGATTTCCAGAGATAATTAAGAGGGAATGAACGGGCGAACCGAAGACAGAGGAAAGGATTGGGAGCAGAGGAGCGGACGCTCTACCTTTGTCACGTCTCGGAACAAGTGGATCCGCTCGGCTGCCTCTCGAACGCCATGAATATGCATTATGCGGGGTTATTCATCGTCTGCAATTGTTTCTCTTCAAATGAAGTCCCGTCTGAAGTACACAGAGAGAAGACAAAACAGGGAAAATGGATGCAAATAAAAACGTAACAAAACAAGGGGAGAGCTGAGCGGTTCTTTTCGTGTCCGAGTGCCTCCCTTTGTGGCGCGGCAGAAATCTTCAGAAGCGACTCCCCGACGTTGCCAATCTTTTCACGGAGAAGCTCTAATTAACATCAATTTGAATAATCTGATTACGATACAACAATCTTCAAAATTCCCGGCGAACAAAGGAAACCTGTATAGTTTAAATGTCTTTGTCACACAGCAGTAAAACACAAGAAATTGAGAATTATGAACAGGAAACGGCACTAAGCTAATTGGAGAGTTTGCTGCTGGTTGGCTAACAGGCTAACGCTGACAGACACTTTTATTGTGAAACCCTGATTTGTGTTGCTAAAAGTCTAACACTTTCAGCAAATATCTGAATTTAGACATTTTGTTGGGTCTTTTGAAACTGGGGCAAGCAAATAAATTATTGAACATGTTTTCATTGCATCTTGCACAAGTTTGACGCAATCGAAAATCAATGTTTAGTTTTTATTAAAGGTTTCTGGATTTCCCAAAGAAAAAGCAAAACAAAAGTCTTATGATTAATAAAACTCTCTCCTTAGTCTTAAATATGAGGCATGTTAGCATGTGCTGCTAGACATTCAGAGAAAGATTTATTCATTTTTGTTGTTGTTGTTTTTTTTTTTTATGTTTTGAGATCCTGGGAAGAGTTCAATAGTCCCACAATGCCATTTTGAGCAACATGTAAAAAAAAAAAAAATGTACAAAACAGTTGGTTTAAGTTCACACCTAACATATCTGAGCTTGATAAATCTTTTCACCAATACATTATTTATTTATTTTTTTTCATGTTACTTTAATCTTTTACGTTTTTAGAGCTGATTGTTTTGGTGTTTGAACATTTATCAAACATCAAATATTTCTAGAGAAACTCTATTCACTCCATGAGAGATTTATTCTGGTTTTTCTTTTCAGATCATAGAATCAATTTTAATGTTAGTGTCTCTACATCAATATCTCGAATACTTCCCAGCTCAGCCTCATTGTTTGTGAGAAAAGCTGCTTCAATGCTTCTGAAGCAGAAACGTGAAGAACATGAAGTCACAGCTGAGCATCGGCAGCTTCGACCAAAATGCAAATCTCACCACAGCCTTTCGTCTGCTTGGTTTTGCTTTGCACTGGAAAATTAGGATAATGTTTAGCTGGGAAGTGAACTGAAGTTTTCACAGATTTTTGTTTAAACTGACTCATGGTTGTGAGATTTATGAAGAAATATTTAGGGCAAATTTTCCGTGGACAATCTCATTATGGCTGAAAGTTTTGCAACCGAAGTTTATTTAAGTGGGGGAAAAGTGAACGGAAAGACAATGAAATCCACCTCCAAGTGTGTTTAAACATGAAAGAAAAAAAAAAAAAAAAGAAATGGTTTTGGATTTCTGTTTACCTCTGCCTACACACATATAACCTTTTTGACGAGTGAGAAACCAAAGTCTTACTTTGTGTGTCAAGCAATAAGATTCAAGCATCAGATGGCTGCAAACATCGCCGTTGGTTTGAAAATTTAATATAAGCGTTATTGTTCGCACTATGCTGTGTAAAGTGTAAATTCATATAGAGATAACGCAGACTGTGTGCAGCGCATGCAAACACCATAATCAGAATCTTGTTCCAGTTGTGAAAAGGTCAACAGTTGGACTATTAATACTAAAGTAAATGCTGCTCTTGATGAGAAAGTCTTTGTGTTTGCAGATTCAATTTATTTAACAAGAAAAAGCGAATCAGTCAGAAGTCTGAGATGTGACATGAAAATGTGGCGAAGACATGACGAATTCGGACAATCCCTTAAATTTTAAGCCTTAAGACATTTTGATGCATCGCGTTTTTATCCTGTGGAAAAGAAATGAGTATACTTGCCCTTGAACAACAAAAAAATGACTTTTTTTTTTTTCCACTAAAATTAAATGTATGAAATGAAGTTGAGGAAAACGTTTGTACCCCCCCCCCACTGTCCGATGCTAGCTAGGATTATGTCATTGTCTGAGATGCTTCCTGTAGCCGCCATCCATACTCTGATGACAACGGTTTGACACCTTCCTCATAGAACTACACAGACATTTCAACAAATAGAGTTGAACTGGTTCTGATCATGCACTTCTGATGCAACATGGCTGTGTATAACTTCATGCCATTCTAATTAGACATGAATATTTAAAGGTATTTTCTTCACTGTTCATATTATTAGAAGCTTTTGGTATTGCATGTCCATACAATTAAAAAAAACAAAAACAAAACAAACTTTCTTGTTGTGTCCTAATTTTTCACAGGACTGTCTTTTCTGTTTGTTTTTGGGTTTTTTTTTTTTTTTTTTGCTTTTTCTTTTGGTTTCAGGCTTTCGTAATAAACACTTTAAAACAATGATTTTCACACACAATCTCATTTGTTGAGTCGGAAGGGGTGTTAGATCTAAGACGGGACTTCTTATTCCCACGTCAGACGGCGGACGAGAGAAAAACATCACATAAACACAACAATGTGGGCAGGATTCACCTGAGGGGGAGCAGGGGACAAGGGGCTAATTAGTGATGATGAGAAGTTAATTTAGTCCGACACCTCTGGTAATAGTGTGTCTTCATTTCTCCTCTTCTCACTTTCTCGCTGTGCCTTTGCCCACTCTGCATATTCCTCCGTTCTCCCGCCTCACCCCCCCAATTTTCATCCTCAGACGAGGTGTCAAACGTCCCGTTCTGAGCTCCTCTGTCCCCCTCTTTAATGTGTCTCGGTAGTTCCCCCCCCACCCCCCCGTCACAGTTTTATTCTTTAGAGAGCACTGCGGCTGCAAGGCAGTTGAAATTGTCAGGCGGACAAAGTGGGAAATCGCATTATTTCCCGCTTTGGCATCGCTGAGTCGTAGTTCGGCGAGTGTAGGTGTGAGCGGACGGATGAGAAGGCTCCTGAACTAAATGTTTGCTCGCAGGTGAGCCTGTTGTTGACAGATGGTGTTTGTGAGAGAAGCTCGCCGCCTGCAGAGTCTCACACCAGGAAAACGCTCGAGCTAATTCAGACAGCCCCACTGTACAAACACAAACACATGGAGAGAGGGCTCACACACACACACACACACTCACACACACACCCAGAGCAGGACCACAAAGCCTCGGAATGGATAGATGAAGATCATTTTGCATTGATCACAGAGTAACCAGGTGAGGTTGCCCATTAATTATTATTGTTTTTCAGTGTGTTGCCTATGATCAATGAACTGAGGGAATGAGAGCTTCCACCTAAAACCCATTTGATCCCTAAATCTCCAATTTAATAAAGTGTGATTATCCACACGATTAACACATTTTCCAAGTTTGAAGTTTCACATTTTTGGCTTTGCACCTTTTTCCAATTTTATTTTCTGAAAGACGATAAAGCTTTTCTGAAAGACTATAAAGCTTTTCTGAAAGATGATGAAGCTTTTCTGAAAGATGATAAAGCTTTTCTGAAAGATGATAAAGCTTTTCTGAAAGATGAAGCTTTTCTGAAAGACAATGAAGCTTTTCTGAAAGATGATAAAGCTTTTCTGAAAGACGATGAAGCACGCCTCAAACAGGCCGAAATATCGTTTTGAGAATTTACTATCCTTGCGTTCCTCCCATGCACATCATGCATGTGGGATCTGCCTTCTGAGATATTTTACTGCTGGAGACTAAAAAAATCTATAAAAGTTTCACTTGACATAATTCATTTTTACATTTTACAAAAGCAGTGCTTCGAGCCCCATACGAAGAGGTGCTGGGTTTGGTTTAGGACTAAGATGTGAACTAAGTTAAGGTTGGGGATGAACTGGTTGGTACTGTGATTCTCCCATCTGGTTCTCCACTGTCCTGCAGATTTTAGACGTTTCCCAGCCATTACACACCTGACTGAAATGACTGTGATTAACAGGCTTCTGATGAACCGCTGAAGATATAATGAAATCCTCTGAAATAGTGTTCTGGATTGTAGGACTGAGAACCAGATATAGGATTGGTTTTAAATCGGACTGAACTTATATAGTGCTTTTCCACTCAAAGCGCTTTACACGATAGTTACATTCACCCATTCACACTCACAAATGTGCACGCATTTATACACCGATACGCAGTTCGGTAGGCAATTTGGGGTTAAGCGGCTTGCCCAGAGGCACATCGACATGTGGCAGGAGGAAGCTGGAATAAAACCTACAACCTTCCGATCACAAGACTAGAGTAGCAAGAACCAAGAGTCGCAAGACTACTCTACTCACACAGTTGAACCGGTTTTAACTGAACTGTAGTTCGTTTGCCTAGAAAGTCCGGTTGAATTGGGGAGGTGTGAATGCACAACTGACCATAAAAGTGACTTCTGGTCCATCTAAAAACCTCAATCTCGGTTCAGTTGAAGTGAACTTTGATGTAGTTTCAATGCATATGTGAACGCCAAGTGGACCGGAGACCGCTATGAAAGCAGAAAGCGGACTAGTGTGCAGGGCATTCTGGGTAAATACAACAAAAACAAACATGCAAGTCTAACGCTAGCCAGAGAAACAACTTATGATCTTTGTCCAATGACAAAAGTCCTACAATTGCTAAAATCTGACACTACTCCATTTTGTGTACATTTTGTGAAGAAGAAAGTTGCGCCCAGTTTCTTCTTCAGAGGCTTTCATGTCATTTTCTTGAGTAGTTCTTGGTGCAGTGCCTTCACTACAGGTGAACGGGGTTTTAAAGGGTTTGGTTTGTTGGACACAGTGCAGTGTGAAAGCGAACCCCGCCAGCTGAAAATATAGCTTATGTTCCAACTTTCGTCAATAACCGAACAGATTGTACAGCTCTTACACCTGTAGAGGACCTAAGTGGATACCTGAAGTTCGCTCTCCAATCCACTTCAAGTTCAGGTCCATGAAGACAGCTGGATAAAGCTATTAGCAGGTAAGAAGTGAAGTACACAGTGAGAGAGACAACATTGTCTTTTCAATTCTGGTTTATGAATATATTTGGGCCACAGGAGGAAACTTAGAGTACCTAAACAAAACCTACACATGTAGAGTGAAGAACATGCTGAAATCCAAAACCTTTTTGCCCTTGAGGTGGCGAATTACAAACCCCAAACCCCTGAGGTCGTATTGGCATCAGTAAAATAGAGCCAGTGACTCGTTCAGTGACTGAAATCCTCCACCTTGTGACACCATTTTCCTGCGCCGCTGACCACCCTCCCATTTACAGGAACCATTCTGTCCCAGCGAGATCAGATTAGTAGTCTGGTGGCAGCTCTTTTCCATCGGCAGGCCTGCTGGAGCATGGAAACAGAGCGGGAGTCTCTATTAGAGCTAATGGCGAGCTAAACAGCCTTAAAGTCAGGCGTGTTGTGTCTAATGAGACTTTAAGTGTGATGACAAGAAGAGAAGGAGGACGGAAGAGGGCTGCGCGGTGCAGACGGCGCGACGCTAAACAAAAGCTAACCTGGAGGCGCGTGCCAGAAGTTTGCGGGCCAAACAAATAGCTAGAGGAAGCCAACAAGCGATGGAAAAGATGGCGGGGTCAAGTCGGAGAGCGTGAAGCTGAAGACGGAGAGCGGCAGACAGTCGAACTGTCAGACGCAGAAGAGAGATACAGTGAGAGGAGCAGGAGCGCATAAGAGCTCCTGTAATTAGTCAGTTAATTACATCTGGATGCTGATCTGCTCGGGGGGATGGATGTTGTTTGAGCTGATGGTGTGTGTGAGTGTGTGAGCGCCTATCCTTGGCGGCTGTGTACACTCCAGAAAGCGTTTACTGAAATGGGAGCTAATTCTCGCTGTCTGAGGCCATTACGGTATTAATTTAATTTAGGTTAGCTGTCGCTAGCTCATTAACACATCTAATTAATTCATTGACATCAGAATTAAGTTGTTTCACTGAAACTGACACCTCTCTCTCTCCCTCTTCTAAGGGGAGAGTGGGAGGAGAGGGAGTGACAGATTGAACGAGAAGGGCGAGGAGAGGAGATGGGAAGAAGTGATGATAGATTGAATCTCTTATCTACGCGAAAAATGCTATTAATAAATTTTGTCGGCAGCTGTGAGAAGTGCCAATCTGCTACGTAGGAAGTAAGGAAGAGGAATGACGGGTGGAGCTGAACAGCGCAGAGAAGATAATGGCTGTTAGGGAAACAAGATAACCGGTTCTGTGGTGTTTTATTGGAGGCGTTCAAGAGGTGAGGGATCCTGGAAGAGATTCAGGACTTCTGGGAAAGATGAGGGGAGAATTTATGATAATGGGGAGGAAAAAACTGAAAAAGATCCCAAGAAAGACGCCGGAAGGCAGTAGCTGCGTTTCCATGAACCATAGAATTGCGCAAATTGAAATTACGAAAATAAATTTGCTTAATGGAAACCCAGCAATCGAAAAAAATATGTTGTTTATTTTGGTAAAGCTTATATGCCAGGATGAGGTGGCGTTTCATTCATATCAAAATAACCATATTTCACTAAACGCTTGTTTCACATCACACAAGTCACATGCTCAAAAGTCGGATGTTGCTACTGGCAAAAACGACAAAGAAGATGACAGGAAGTAGTAGGAGTTTGATGTTTTTTTTTTTTGTTTTGTTTTTTCTTACAGTGTGCACCTGGCTCCACCTGAGGTCATAAAAAGTTGTGTCATTCAACGGGTTGAATCCATAACTAACCATACAAGATGAAAGTGGGCATGTCCAATGTTACGACAGCTTGATTCTCCAAATAAATAAATAAAATTAAATGAATTGAAATAAAAAAAAACAAAAAAAACAACAACTTGATTTTTGAATAGCACTTTTCCCCCCCCAAAATTGCAGTTTTCATGTTGAGTAAGAGGTCCAAAGAACTTACAAAATACTATACAGCAGCTTGCAAGCTGTGATTGAGTAATCTTGCGCAGATTTGATGTCCTCAGTACCTGACTCCCATCTCAGTGGACATGCCGAAAGATTAAAAGTACATCCACAGTTTAAACCTTCCAGTGTTCGGACGCTGGCCAAGTTAATTAGAGTGTGGAGAGGATTATTTTGGCGAAACCTGGCAGAGGAGCGTTAGTGAGAGGTGGGACACCTTTAGAAGTGGCGCGCAGTGCGAACCTGTAGAGAGGTAGGGATTATTTGGATGTAACACGCAGTGGGTTTCTTGTTAGAGGGGGGTGTCGTCACAGTCTGTCTCTGTGGTAAATTTGATTAGGGCTGGCAAAGGGAGGTGATCCAACCGAGAACAGGTGCCCCTCACAGCTGAGTTGGGTTCACCCCACGGCTCCTCTCTCCTTCTCCCCTAACGTTGGACTTCCTCCTCTTTGTTCTACCTCGGTCTTTCCGTGTAAATCTCTCTCCATTTTCGCCGCTGTCCTCCTTGCGCCGTCGCTGCCGCTCGGGGTTCATCTGTCTCTGTTGGCGATCTGCTGTGGGAATGGAAAATTCAGGAGGTCCGTCGCGTGACTTTCACCGACCTTCTCAAACCCCATGAGTTTGTCTCCGGCCCCCCCTGCTGTGCACTGTCTCCCAGCTTCCTATGTGCTCATTGCCCCCCCCCCAGTCCCCTCTGCATTACCCACCTGTTTGGATCAGTCCAGCCAAACTCAGACCACAGGAAAACACAGACCCACAAGAAAACAGACCCACAGGGTGGAAATGTTTATCTGTTACAAGAGGAGAGAGTGACAGGATGTTGTATAATATAAAAATCTTTTTTTTTTCTTGAGAAATTACGGTTTTTATTGCAAATTTAGAATTTTTTTTATTGCCAATGCCAACAACTGTCCTCAACACATCTTTGTAATTTAGCTATTTAAACTAGGGCAGAAAATTTAACACGTTAATTTGATTGAAATAGATTTAATGCATTAAATATTTCTTTGCTTTCTGAATAATTTATTTATTTATTTATTTTTTATTGAACTTACAAAGGTTTCCGCCGGAAGCTTTATTTTCCCACGTTTTCAGTGCGCCCTTAAATCTGACACACAGGTAAAATTCGTTGAACACCGACAGACGACGAAGTCTCTTCTCTCCTACCGCTGGCCGTTTCTGTGACGTGTGTGTGACGCCAGTTTGACGCTAAGAAGATGACCAGATATGCCATTAATAAAACTGCAAGCAGACTGCAATTCTAAAACAGTGCAGGAAATCAGGAAATCGACGTCATTGTTCACGGCTTCTCCTTCTGTTCTCTGATTGGCTCGGGGAAAATTCTACTGGAGGAAATCCGAGTCGACGTGAGAAACCCGGACTGAGCTGTTAGCGAGATTTGACGATAGTGGAACAGCACAGGAAGGAATCCTTGTAAAATGGATTCATATTCTGTTCATATCTGTTGACAAAGAAATATTTACTTACCTGTTACTTTTGCTTCACCAGAGCTCCTTGCTTTGTGTTTTTGGAAACCAATTGGTATATTTGCTATTTCACGTACCAGGAACTTTGTTGGCTATCACAAAGGGTACAATGTGAGCCTTACTTCGCTCCTCCTCGGCCATTACCCATGATTCTGTGGGAGCAAAAATCAGAATTGAAGCGCGAGGAAATGTACTTTTGCATGGTGAATGGGCGGCCACGCCGGCTGCGTTTCCGAGCGACAAAAACATTTCAGGAGGATTATCAGCTAAAGTGACCTTGCTGAAAATACCGATGATATCACAAGAACCTGTTTGTGTTGGAAAGTAAAGCGCTTTTAAAGTGGTGAAGGAGCAGCGTTACTCATTTTCCTCGACGCAAAGAGCAAAGTGATGGACAGAGGCGGCTCACCTCCTCAGGACCAGAGGCTTTCATCACCAGCTGCAGCAATTAACCCATCGTCCCCCCCGGGAGCCATTAAAGGGTAAAATAGCCTTTAAAATTACATATGGCCACAATTAGAGCAGAGAAAGTGATAAAATGATTTGACTCTGAATTTTCTTTATAGATTTTTTTTTTAGGAAATGGCTTTTTTTATTGAGCCATGAATTGGAATTAGACAAGTAAGGGTTTTTTTTTGTACTTATCTCCTTTACCCCTTCCATCTCCCTACTTGATGTACTTTTACTTACTTCGAAGTTTTTATGAGCCCTCTTCTCTTTGCTTAATTCACGTCTCTTATTGTTTTGCCCCTCCCATCATTTCTATCTAATCACTTTTGTTCAAATCTCCTTTACAAATGGAAACTGGTGAAGTAGCAGGAAAATGGTGCATGATATTTGACATTTTTAACAACTAAAAATCTGAGAGGTGCTTTGTTGTTCAGTGGCTTTTACTGATACCCCTAAATTAAATCTGTTTTGACCAAATGCATTTCGAAGCCACTTAATCAGTAAATAGAGTGTGTATGTCTGTACTTAATTCTCAGTGTAGAAATAGGTTTTCTAGAAAACAGAGAAGCGAAACTAGGTCCGTAGTAACTCAATTCAATTCTATTTCTATAGCACCAATTCACAACTAACGTTATCACAATGCACTTTACGTAAAAAAAAAAACAAAAACATAAATAAATAAAAAATATGTTCAATTCAGTTATTACTGGTTATCAAACAGTTTAAAAAGTAACCAGAGGAGCTGCAAGGATCCTGATCTCAATGTGGAGAATCTGACCACAACTATTAGTGTGATCACTGTACAAACTCTCAAAATTATGAATTTAATTTCAGAAATCAGACTTTTTCTCAAAACTTTGTTCAGACAAAAATAACAACATTCTGACTTTTTCCTCAGGATTCTGACAGAAATGTCAAGAGCGTCTGTGGAAAAAAAAAATCTACTCTGTGTGGAACAGATCAGGTTGAGACTCTGGCAAATAGCAAAGAGCAAAATTCAGTTATTTCTGTCGTTTGGAAACGTAGAACACACAGCAACCACAGCACAACAGCTGTACCTACAATGAGTTCTGACTTGGAGCTGCAAGCTCTCACAATATATAGGATTCTTTACACTACGTGGCCACTCCCTTGGCTCAGAGTCAATTCCAGTTGAATAGGTTTGATGCACAGTCAGTAGCCACAGGATGGACAGGATGCAGCCTCTTCCTTACTGAAAGGTCAGTTAATTATTTAGTTGACACACATCTTCTTGTTCAAAATATGGGAGTTTCCAAAAAAATCAGGATTCTAATGGAACAATTTTCCGTACCAAAAACATTGTCAGACCTTGTACGTACTCTCAGCTTCAAACATTCAATGGAGAAATTTGTTAGACCTTAGGGCTTATTCCATCTTACTGTTTTTACCTAAACTATCTGTTATCTGTTAACAAACTTTAGCACCTTATTTTAGTCGCAAAGAGCCTGCTGGAACTTTTACAAGGAGAGGTTAAAAGGAAACCTATCTAACTGATTCTTGGCCTCCATACTTTATCAGACTGAACAATACTAATGTTAAATGACTAAAGTAATTAAATAAAATTCTTAAAAGAAATAATAACACAATTTTTACTTCACACGTCAATTCTGAGTTTTTCTTCTGAGAAAAATCTCAGAATTCTGAATGATTTATTTCGTTATTTATCAGAGTGACCCTAACCACTCTCTGTAGTTGTACATTACTTTTGTACCAGCTTGTAGAATTAAAGTTTTCTTCTTTGGCCCTTTACCTGATCTGCTTTACTTTTCACTTTCTGCTCTTCTTATTCCGAGAGAATTCCTCCTCTCTCTCCCTTTTTCTTCCGTGTATTTCCTCTCTCCATCCTCCCCCTCTCTGGCGTCTGATCGCCCTCTTGTCGTCACTCTCCTCGGTTCCTCCCGCTTTCCTCGCCTCTCTTTCACTCCTACAATAACAGAAGGAGATGGCATAAGCATCTGTGTCATCAGCGCAGATTAATGTTCAAATAATATTCACAGATGTCATTTCAAAATTCTCCATTTGTTTATTTTTTTTGCTCTCAGCTTCTCGTGGTCTCAGCCACTCTCATTCTCTCTATCTCTCTCACTCTCGCGCTCTATCTCTCTCTCTCTCTCTTTTTTCTTCCTTGTCAATAAATCACAGGAGCAATCACAGGCTCATCATGGACTTCAAACTAGCCACTTAAGACATCCCGTCTCATTCAAGTGACACACACGCACACACACACACACACAGTGCTCTCCAGCTGCGGTGTTTTTGAGTCATTCTTAATCGGGATAATTACACATGAGAGGAAGTAAATGAGCGAAGGGTTTAGTAAAACGGGTTTGTGAGATAGAGAGAGCGAGGGGGGGGGGAGGAGCAGGGAGAATCCAGCATTCATGACACATTTATTAGTTGCTTATTATTTTTGCTGCTGTAGTTGTTTGTTTACTCATTAAGGATAATCCAATTAAAACACTTAAAGAGGGGCTTAAAAACAAGCAGACATGCAGAAACCTCTTGGAGAGGGAGGACAGGTTGCGGTTTCGGTCTGGCAGCCCCCCTCCCCGCCTCTACAAACAGGGCCGGAGGACAGCGTGCCAGGGACTCGGGCGGGGGGGCTGAGACCACAACATGCCACCATGGCGACTTCATATTGGCTCGGGAGCTGGTCAGCCGCCTCTCCCCTCCCTCTCTCTGTCCTCCCCCCCGCGGTGCTTTCCTGTCGCGTGTTGGCTGACTGGTTCCCCAGCGCACATATGGCCACTTACACTGTGTTCTCCTCTAATTAGCTGCTCTTGTCTACATGGACGCTCTGACTTTGTTAAAACATCACTACGCTTTCACTGGCACGTTAGCGTCTTGTTCAAAAAAGAAAAAAAGGATCCATCAGAGTGGGGTTGGTTGGGAGGTGGAGGGCTAATCAAGAGAATAATCACGGCTCGTTTTACACCAAACAAGCAGCGGTAAGCTAAAGATGGGCATTTTTGAACTTTGATTTTTTTTGTGTGTGTGTGTGTGTCACTTATTCAAATGGAAATTTCCTGCGATGTCTTACCCCCCCGAACGCTCGTCTCCGTCCGATCAAATTTCATTAACCCACCTCGCCAGATTCTGTGTGACGGAGACGGAGCGCGATGAAAGAGGATGCGAGTGACTCTCCTTTGGAGTTTCATCATTAATTATTAGTCTCTGGTTCCTCAGAGGAGAGAAGCTGATGACAGCTAATTAAGGATGAAGTGATGTATTCCCCCCTCCCACCTCTCACACACACAATCACCCCTCCGTTCTCCTTGGGCCTCGTCCCCTCCCCGTCCACCTGACAAATCATGTGCCAAAAAAAAAAGAAAAAAAAGAAAAAAGCAATGTAAAATAAATTTTGAAAAAAGAGAACATGCATTAATAGCTTCTTATACTTGCAGACCAGCTTTTAGCATGTTTCACTGATATTTTCACATTTTGTCTTTGAGGTTGGAAGGTCTCATTGCCGTCACCCGAATCCTCATCTCCCTCCGTAGGTTCTCTGTCAAACTCAATTTATGTCTCTCACAAACGCAAATATTACTTTAGGCTGAAGAAGCACATTGATAGAACTAAAATATTGTTTTAAAGCTATATTTGGTTGGAATAATTTTTGTTGTAAGTGATCTACTCAGGATAACACCCTGATTCCAAAGTCATATTTTCACCATGTTAATTTATTCATTCATAAATGTAACAGTTTCAAACTAAAGTTCAAAGTAAGGAACATTTAGTTTTGACCTGCCAGCTTAACATGTAGCTCTGAGATCTAGATATTTAGCAAGCTAAATATTCTAAATGGCTAGCTACCAGGTAGCTATAACGTCAACTAGCTAAAAGCCACCCACCAGCCAGCTATGTAACTAGTTAAATACCCTACTAACTAAATATTTAGCTGGCTGAGAGCTACATATTTCGCTTTGAGCTCATTGAATATTTATGGAGCCTAAATATTTACCAAGTAATTAGCTAATTAAATATTTACTTTGGAACCATGGCATTTATAAATGAATAACATGGTGAAAATCTAAACATGACTTTCATCTCTTTTTGCTTATAACAGGCTCAATAACCAAAATTATTGCTGTTCATTTCAAACAGCATCCCAAAAACTGCGAAAATCTTTTACTTTTGTGCTAATGCAAACCTCCGAAACAGGTGCTAACTTTAGCGTGGCTAGCAGCTGATGGCAAGCTAGTGTTCACAGTACATAATAATCCAGTCCATATTTTCCCTGTTAATCTTCCTCAGTCCATCCAAATGCCCAAACCATGTTCTGACAAATAATTTAAAAGAAAGCAATTTTAATGGTTTTATACCCAATTTTTTTTATTTAGCCAAACTAAAAGAGAACAGCATGCCTTGCTTAGCGCTTTCAAATTCACATCCACAACAACGTAGTACCAGTTTCCACTCCCTGTCCGAGACTAAATCCGATGCTGACAGCGTCTTCGTGAAAAATGTTAATATGTCAAACCGGGAAACAGAAGTCAGTTGTTGGCCACTTGAGTCAAAACTAAATAGCTAAAAACCAACCGTAGCTGAATTAAAACGTTCAAGAAAGTGAGATGTAACATTTTTGGGCACCAGTTGCTCATATGTTGTCTGTTTGTTATCCTGTCGTCACAAAAACTACAAATCAACAGAAAGAAATGTCATATCTGCTGGGCTTTGCTCTCTGCTTGGTTATGACTTCATCTTTCTCCATTGTTGGTGCTGCTTCAGCTGCACTCAGATCCACAAAGAAACGACTGGTGGATAGATCATGTCACCCCTGACTTTTTGTTTTTTCTTCTATTTTATCGTCTTCTCTCCAACAAACGATGACGATGATGTCTTTATGACACGTCTCTTTCCCCCTCCCCGGGCGGCGAAGGAGAAGGAGCCGGAGCCGGAGACAGGCGCTGGGAACGGCCAAAGGTTGACTGAGGTGTCATTTGTTTTTTTTTAAGGTTTGTGTATTGAAAGTTGTGGCACACGATTGCAGATGGACAGCAATTACGGCGGACCCGGCATAGCAAACGACCCGAAAACTTGATCGGAGGGGGAAACCAGAAAGCAAACCCAACCCAAATTTTTATAGTGAATCACTTGATATAGATTTTCAGAAAAGATAAATAATAAATAACCTCCTTTTATTTCTTTTTAGCATTTCCACCTCCATTCGTTTCTTCTTGTCCCGCCGTGCCCCCCCCCCCCCCCCCCCCCCCCCCCCCCCCCACTTCCCCTCACCTCCTTCTCTCTCTCAAACCTCTCTCGCTTGAATTTGTGGCGACTCCGGCAACAGTAACACCAGTGGAGGAAATCATTTGTGCCTCCAGGCGAGTCATTACAGAGGCAGAGTGTGAGATTGCAGTGACAAAACTCTGTCTCTGGCCTCACGACCAGCCAGAGACCAACACGCTTCTCCACACTCATTACTTCATACCGTCCTCTCCTCTAAAGTTGCCTTCTTCTCTGCGTTTCAGCCTTGCCCTTCACATTTCATTATTGCGCCCAGGCCAAACCATTCCTATTTGAACGTCATCGACATGTGTCAAAATCAAATTGTGTCGAAAAAATAAATAAATAAATAAATTGTTGGATTCTTTTGGTTCGGCGGAAAATGTTGAGGCCAAATAAACAGACAGGGTCATAAAGACTCAGAGCTTCCAGCCACAGAAGGAAGAGTCCCTCAGCAGATGGTAAGGCCCCAACTGAGTCCCCGTCTCAGCATCACGGAGTCAGTTTGTGTTTACATGACGAGATGCGGGGGGGAAAGCGAGACAGCTGCAGCAGGTTCTCCGTGATTCTCGGCCCACCTGGCTCAGAAACGCGTGAGTTGATGTGAAATGTTTGACTTTTTCCCTTCACCTGTTTCAGTGGAAAGGATTCCACCTTATTGTTAGCCCCAAAAAGTCTTTGGACAAACTTGTATTTTCTGCATGAGTAGTGACAAATTGGCTGAAGGGGATATATTATGTGTTTTCCAGGCCATTTTACACCACTGTCAAGTAAACATAGCTGCATTTTCATTACAAATGTGCACAAAATGTTGTTCCGCTAAAGTTGAAAAACCACAATTTCCTTATGCTGCAGCAAATTCCAGGCCACTCAACAAATTCTGCTTTGTGCATCAGTTCTACAATGACAAAAATATGAAAATGTTTCCTCTTCCTTTTGCTAATCATAACTATCATCTTTATTCTATACAACTTGTGTCCATGCCTGTAATCAGGCTTTTTATATTTTCCATCTTAATGTTTTCAAAATAGTTGCATTTGCCTCTTCTCCTTATGGATGAAAATCAGTAGCTGTGCTTCTATTACAAATGTGCTCAAAACCCTGTCCTAATGTTGAAAAAACAGAATTGTGCAATTACGGTGTCTTCATTAAACGCAGTTAATGAAGACACCGTATTCACATAACTTATTCACTTATGTGAATAAGTTTGCTTATTCACATAAGCAAACTTATGTGAATAAGTTTGCTCATGTGATGAATCATTAAAAAACATACTCCAACTACTTGCTGGTTTGCACCAGTGGTGATACCTGCTTGTTCATCATGTAACTCATGTACAGCGATAAAAGTTTTTCCATCCCAGTTTTGTGATATTTCAATGCGACCAAAAAACCCAAATCATCCTCGCAGCAAAACTTTTTATCAATAAAAAAAGAATAAATATATATCTACATATATATATATATGTAATTTTTTTTCTTTTTCAGAGTTCAGCAAAATTATTTTCAAAATGTCAAATTGTGTAATTATATGGTCAATGGAAAGGCAAATTATGTTACGTTGGATTGTTATAAAAATGGACCCACCAGCTGTCTGTTTAACTAGTTAAATATCCTGCTAGCTAAATATTTAGCAGGCTGAGAGCTACATATTTTGCTTTGAGCTCATTGAATATTTATGGAGCCTAAATATTTAGATGCCTCTAGTGTGGAGGAGATGTTTGGGGGGGGGAGGGTGCTTCTGTGTTTGGGGAGGAGCTTTGGATAAATGGGGGGGGCTTTGTATGAGGAAATGTTTTAGACACTAAATGGTTGCCATGTAGGATTTCTCAACCATTCATGAGCAAATCAAATAGACAAATCTGATCGGTCTATTTCAAAGGTCAGTGAGGAAGCATAGAAAAAGAACATAGAATATGTATAAATATTTGGGTTGCCAGACTTTGACACTGGCCCACTGTTCGTCCATCCGTCACAATTACCCTTTGCATTTCTAAATGACCTTTAAAGAATTGACTGTGGAATTTTGACAGGAAGGATTTCGAAAAAAGACCAAAGGAAACGACTCCTCTGTGTAGCCTGTTTATGCCCGTACTGACCAGAAGATGTCAGCTGTGTGTTAGATAGGGCTAACACACACACACACACACACACACACACATATACACACATGGATGCATGACCCACTGATGTCCAGCTGCTCCTGTCAACACTGTACTACAGCGTGTAATTCACCCTCACATACAACGGCAGCTGAGTCCTTACAGGAGCCCCAACCCAACCCCCCTGACACACACACACATATACACACACACGCACACACACACTTTACTCAGAGAGAAGGAAGAGCTCTTAGGAAATTAAAATATAAAAAGCTGAAAAACTGATTTGGATCTTTGGGTCAGAGCCACACAGAGAAACTGAGACAAAAAGAGAAATAAAACCTGAACAGACAAAAAAACAAAATCCAAAAACAGATGAGGGTGTCTGTGGTGTGTTTAAGTGGCCTAATCAAGGGACCTCCCCTTCAAAGGGAGAACGGGTATGCGCACGCGTGTGTGTGTGTGTGTGTGTGTGTGTGTGCGCGCTTAAACAGGGAGGGGAGGGGGCACATTGACAGACTGAGTCCAAGTTCCCCTGCAATTATCAACTTACCCATACTCCCTCCTCCTCTTCACTCTTCATCCCCTGAGAGACCCAAGCTGCTGTACCCATCAACAACTCATTCAGGCCTTAACAAAGCACCACCACGCCTGCCCACACACACACACCAACACACACACACAAGTATGTGTTTCTATCTTCACAGGGACTTTGCCGTGACTTCCATTCATTTTTCATTTAATCCCATAGCCTATCTCTTACCCTAAACCTGAGCATTACCAGGTTAGGCCTACCTATAAACCGGGGATTAGTGATGGGCATTTCTACTTTCCATTGTCTGAATTCCCTACGTTCAGTGGGGAATACACTGAAAGTGTATTCATTTTTGGAAAACTTCAAAAATGTGAAAACCTTGTCACTATTACCCGAATGTCTAAATCTTATTTAATAAGAGACACAATTAAAATCCCACATGAATAAGTTTGCTGATGTGATAAACCATTAATAAACATGCCATGCCATCCTCCTACAATTACTTCCTGTTTTCTTCTTCTTCTTCTTCTTCTTCTTCTTCTTTGTGGTTTCTGCGAGTTGCAACATCTAGTTGTTGATCACTTGATTGGTTTGATGTGGACAAAAAGCGCCTTGGTTGCAGTTTTGCGAGATGGACCAATTTTGATATGCGGCAAAACTTTTTATCTACAAATTAGTCTTCTAGAAATTGTTCTGTTTCCATTAAGCAAATTTATTTTCTAAATGTTAAATTGTGGAATTGCACGGTCGATGGAAACGCTGCTACTGAAGCGTTTTGACTGAAAACGGATGGACTTTATTTTCTTCATGTGCTTTAAAAGAATTATACTTCGAAAGATATTTAATTTTCTTCTTCAGTTCCATGTTTGTCCATAAACGGCGTCAGAGTCGACACAAACACTTGCGTTTCATAATCTTTGATCTTCCTCCATGCAACAATTTCCATCTTTATAGTACGGTTGAACTGTAGTAGTGTGAAGCAAAAGGAAGACTGAGGTTGTGTGCGTGTGTGCGTGTGTGTGTGCGTGTGTGCGTGTGTGTATTTGATGTTCGTGGCTGGCGCGCTGCTCCACATGCTGAACATGCCCTGAGGCCATAGTCTCACCTCCGGCTCTCTTTATTGTGGCTCCCTGCTTGAACAATATATGCATTTATGCCTCCCTCTGCACGTGTGTGTGTGTGTGTGTATTTATTCTCTAAGCCCTGAGTAATAAGGCTGGCCATGGTGCATCAGAGATAAGGCATTAGGCTGTTGACCTCTGACCTCTCCCTCCGTTTAATACGGAAAATCGTTCGCTAACACCCAGGAGAGGCCATGTTAAGAGGCGCAAACTGCCTAATGAAATTGGCACGTGTGCATGGGTGTGTGTGTGTGTGTGTGAGTGGGTGTTGGGGAGGCATTAGTCGGCATTATAAAGCAGCTGTGTTGGGGGTATTGTCCTGATTTCTAAATTAAAAAATGAGCTTTTTGTGGAGATGAATCAAAAAGCTTTTGGCAAACATGATAAGACATGTATTTCTGTTTCTTTGGATGGAGCTTCATGGAGCGTCTGGCTGGTGAGACCCCTTTTAGGTATAAGCAGAGTAACATTTGTTGGATTATTTTAAGTGTCACTTATTGGAAAAGATCCAACTTGAATAAGGAATGAGGTCCAGATTTAGTGGTTCAGCTGATGCACTGGCCAAAGGCTGAAGCTCCACAGGGTTCAGCTATTGCTCTCGCTTCGTAGTCATGCTGGTTTTATTTTTCAATTTTTTTTAAATTTTAGTATTATTTTTCCAGCTACACAGAATTTAATCCTATCAAATGCTTTGTCCACTTAGCCAAAGCTAACGCAAAGATCTGAAAAAATCGTCCTTTAAGACTCGGGCAACCAAAACAGTTTCTGTGGCGCTTATTAAAAAAACTCAACAGACACAAAATGGAAGAGCTACTAAAGCCACATTAGCAGCATTAAATTAAATCTCCTGTTTGTTGAGCGTCTCTGCGCAGTTCAGCGGATTTAAACTCATCATGCAGAGCCGAACCAACTCTGTATGAGGCCTGGAGCAGAATCTGACTTAGGGGCCCCTCTTGCTGAAAAAAACATCAGCACCTCTAACAGAATTTCAACACAGATGTAGTGAAATCTGGGAGAGGAGGCCAAATATAATTGGCAACATAAAAAGCAATAAGTTATAATTGCAGTTTACTAATTTGTATTTGTGAACAAACAAAGCTCAAACTCAAAGATTGAACTCACAGCATCAGATTGTCGCTATGGTAACGAAACAATTTGAATATTGTTATTTGAACTTTTACAAAGTAAACCTGCCAGTTCCTTAAAATCTTACATTTAAGTGTTAAACAATTTAAAATCTTGTAATTTACGCTGAAATGCTGAAACCATTAAATCAAATTTAATAGCATTGATATTCTCAATAAACAAATGTTATAATTTATATATCTGTGGTCTGTGTTAAAATATTAGCATTTATTGGGCCCCTGAAGCTCTAGGGGGCCTGATGGAGCTGCTGACTTAATTTGGATTAAACAGAAATGCAAATAATTGACATTCATTTTAGTTGCATTTTTTTAAACTTGTTTTTAAGACTAGTTGTGGTTTTAAATAGTGGTTCACTGGCCATGTTTTTCAGCAACATATAATTTACCCAGAAATATTTTTACTTTTTCTGTCTGCTTAACGTCTCTTAATACAAAAACATGGTGGGCTTAGCAAGATTTCTGGGGGAAAACCTGATGATCATGTGCGTTAACGCCTTAATATGTGTATTAATATACATAGGACACAGTATGTTGGTGACATTCTTCTAAAAGTCACCTCTAAAACCAATCCAAATCATTTCAATTTCAAACACTGCAAACGTTAAGACGGTTGCAACTCAACCCAACCGTGCTACTAGAATCAAACTCATTCCTATTCATCTGTGTGATCCATGTCGATGCTGTCTAACTGCATGCGCTGCACCTTGATCCCGTTGAGTCCGTCTCCAACGGCGATGGGGGAGAAACCCCGGCTGCAGGCGCCCCGAAGCACAACCATTAGCCTCCAGCTCGTTGTTAATATGTGACATTGCTGCATGATGTTGCTGCAAAAGACTAAAGCAACATTTCATTTGGCTGTCTGTCTGTGGTAGCTGTCAGGTACTTTAGTGGACAAGTCCAGACCACCGAAGACATCCTCCTCCAGCCACTCCTCCTCTCCCATTAGGCTGTAAGTGAAGGCGGAAGTTTGTCCGATGTGTGTGTGTGTGTGTGGGTGTTGTGTTGGTGTGCGCGTGTGTGTGTGTGTGTGTTTCTACTGCGTGGGATATCACTTCAGCTGTATTGGGGTCAGGTTGGGAAATATAGAAGCTTCCAGGCACTCAACACGTAATTGAAAATCTATTTCGCTCAAAGTGAGAAGAGGGAGCGAAAGAGTGGAGAACAAATGAAAGAAGGAAGCAAGATGAGAGGAGGGGAAGGTGGCGGAGGACGACGAGAAGGGGGAGGCGGAGGAGGAGGAGGAGGCAAAAAGAAAAAAAAAGATAATAGGGAGGAAGGCTGGAAACGGAGAATGAAAAAGATATTATTTTAAAAGGCAGAGTGTGAGACAGTGGAGGAAGTAGGTGGAGGTGAGGGAAGGACAAAATCACTTCTTCTTTGCCACGCTAAGTGGATAAAAAAGTGAGGAAGATGGCTGAGAGCAGTTCATTTTTCCATCCAGGTAGAGTCGTCCTCCCTGGTTTTATCCAGTCCCTTCTGATCCGTCACAGTTTGTGATCTTTGCCGGTCGCACGTGAGCCCCCCGTTTTCAAACGCCTCATTACGATCTGGAATGAATCTGTCACTTTTAGGCGGCGTTCGCAGAGAGGAAAAACAAGTGTTGAAAGTCGCATCAGGAGCCATTTCAAATTAGCATTTTTATTGGCACAAATACAGAAACAGAGGCGTCGTACACACATGACGACATGATGCATTTGGAATGTGGCTCCTGCTAACAGCGATCAACGTGTCTGTTAGCAACTTTTCGGCACGCCGCCTTCACCTGTCCTGCTCACTAGAGTAAATACGGCCAGCGGGAAGAAAACAGCCACTTAAAAAATAACCCGGTCATTCTGAGATCTGCACGTGTTCCTTGTCATCACCTTCCTAAAATAAAAGTTTTAAGTCATTTTTGTGCCAAAAGTGGTCAAATAATTCAAACCTACATTTAATTTTGGATACATCTGTACAAGCAATTCATTTATTAGCTTTTTTTCCGATGCTCCTGTCTAGATGGTTGTTTTAAAGGGACATTTTTATGTAAAATTGTCTGTTTTGAGCTTTACATCATGTTATGGCGTAAAGCATAACATGCACGAAAGAATCAAAGTGTTGCTTTGATTCTCTCATGCATGTTTGAGAAATCCTTTGATCTCCATGGCAACCAGTCAGATGGGCAAAACTCCTGGGTGGACCCAGCGCCATTTGCTACTTCTCAATGCAACGGCGATGAAAAAGTTATTAAAGGGTTAATTGTGGGAGAATTACTTAAAGAGACATAGGCCTGCCTAATTTCAAGTTGAATTTCTCTTATTTGTCATATTTGATGTATGCTTATTTATTTATTTTTTTATAACTACTGAAGGTAGCATGGTTACTTGATTGCGCTATAAAATGGAACTATGCGCCTGGAAAAATATTAATATCTCAGTTTCACTTGCAACGTTTCCATCAAGTTGTCATGTGAATTTCGAGCAAACGACTTCTCTCTGAGTGGGAGGAGTGTACTTCTGCCTCTGGTGAAGCACAGACCCGCCAGTCGGTGGGAAATTTTGCTACGTCAAAATAAATTTGGCTGATGTGTGTCCGTCTCCCACTGAGTGCGTTAGCTCTATTCTGAAGCTTTTTCTGAAACCACGGTAAAGGTTCCTTGGCGAGGACGTTACTCCAAATATTACAGTTTCCATCAGCCTGTTCTAATGCGATATTTCAAGATTTGCGTATGACAAGATTGATAAAAACACGGCTACTGCCAGCCAGTCCTAAGATCATATTTTTTCATCTTTTTTTTTGTTGCTTTCCTCGTTGGGACTCAATCATCTGTTTATTGCAAACCACAAACATTTGTTTAAATCCCGAGTAGATTCTTATCATAGTCTTCCCTTAATAAGTCTTCCCTGAACTGTGTTGACCTTGCCAAAAGCTCATTCACAGCTCCATGATTATGTGTTAAACATATTAAATATATTTACTCAATAAAACCCATATATAGATAATATAAAATATTTGAAATTACACATCTTTTTTTTTTTTGTTCATTTCTTCACGTCTGTATGTGTGTGTGATAGATGGGAATGCGTGTGTGTGTGTGTGTGTGCGCCTGAGGCATCTTCATCTCATCAGTAGAAATCTATTCTGCTCAGACTCATCCAATAAGGTTGGTAATGATACTCCAGTCTAATATTGGGACTGTCCAAATTGAACACATTTAAACTTTAATGCAAGTCAAGTCCTGGGGAGAATGTAATCTGCTCCACTCAATGTGTGGATGCATGTGTGCGTGTGTGTGTGTGTGTGTGTGTGTGCGTATGCATGCGTGTGTGTGTTTTAAAGGTTGGGAACCCAGGCACATTTGTTTCTGTGCTTATAGTAGCACTTGGGTTAGCTTCCTCTGTCGCTGCACTAATGAATTTAAATATGTTGAATTACTTTAAAGGGGATGGAGCGGTGAGAAGAGAATTAGTGTCAGGTGTTGTGAGGAGGTGGTCTGAGCAGTTAAAGCAACAGAATCCAGTAAAGATGAGTTTTACACACACACAGACACGCAAACACACACGCGCGCACACACACACACACAAAAAAAAACCTCCACAGAGGTTTTGTAATTTTGGTGCTTCTTCTCAAATTTAATCTTAAAATTAATCCAAAAAGATTTTGTAACTGGTATCAATGAAAAAGAAAACATCATGTGAATCAAAGTCAATTTTATTTATAAAGCACCAAAAAAAAAAAAGTTTATTTTTATAAAGTCATGGAGATTAAAAGATTTCCCAAACATGCATTAAAGAACTGAAGCAACAGTGCAGGCGGGTTTTTGATGAGGAAATTACAACATGACGTAAAGCTCAAAAAAGCCAATTAAAAACGAGTTACAATGAAATAAACTGCTGTTATATTCAGCATCGTTTGTTTCTGAGTCTCGTTTTGAATTGGATCTCACTGGCATTTTGCTGGGTGTACAGCTGGACACTTTAAAACATGCATTACAATACATGAGGTCCTGTCAAGAGGAAAGGGCCAGTATTCCAGCAAGCTGTTGTGAGAAATGCACGGAAGGGAATTCAAAATGCTTGACCTAAGTCATACACTTTAAAAGACAATTTTCCCTGATAATGACCAAATGTGTGCAAAGATCTAAAAAAAATAAAATAAAAAACAATTGTAGAAATGCAAAAATCTGGAATTGAGAAAATGCTACTAATTTTGATCATTCTTAGTTACCTGAAAGAAGAGAAGCTTGGTCTGATGTCACTTCAGACAGTCGGAAGCAAAATGTGCTTGTCCTTTCATTTACTTTATGTAAATATCTGGTTTTAACTGTGTACAGCAATGACTTTATCACTTCACATTTAACCGTATCTGTATGCGTTGTGAAAAGAATACGAACCTCTCCTAAAACAAATCAAAGGTTTTATTAAATTATCCTTAGCTATAAAATTCTAGGTTTCATAAATTGGTTAAAAACACGCGGTTTGAATGGGGGACAGTGTTCTCCCACTTATCCGTGAAGAATTCTCTTCCTCCTTTATTTCCTCTTCCTGCCCAGGATGTCGGGGTCACATCAAAGGGATGGCAGCGACTTCTGACCGCCTGACCTCCGTTTACCGGCTTTTTACGAGCTAACAGGGTGAGGATCCATTAGCCACCGCGGCAACAATAACAAAAACAAAGATGGAGAAACCAGAGCCAAAGGTGAAGGAAATAACAGAGTTCTGATAGGTGACGATTGATGCACTAAACAGTAACTGCGCATTTTATGAAAAACAACAGAAAAATCGTGGATTGAGATTTGTAACAAAGCGTTAATACTTTAGTAAAAATGTTTTCAGATTAAATTCAGATCCTTGTTTTCACAACTAATGAAAATCATGGGGTAAACCGAGCGTTCCCAGAGTGCTGCTTACTGCTGTGTGAAGTGCATAAACGGGGCTAACCTGCACTTTAAAGCGGCCCTCGGCAACTGCTGCCCCCCCCCCCTCCCTCTTTTTTTGTGTCTTTCTCACAATGAGTAACTTATCTAAACCATCTCCTCTCCAGCACTCGACTTCAACCGCCTATTTATCCACTCCGGAGCGCGCCGCAGCCGCTTGTTAGTATTCCGGTACACACCTCAACAAAGCCATTATCATAAAAAACACACACATTCACATGCAGATGTATGGCTCTTAGCCTCTTAGCTCTGCAAGCTAATGGTGCCAGCCACTTAATTAAGGTCACTTATGGACAAACTGTTAGCACGGGCGCTAATAAGTATTGCCCAGACAATGGGAGTGGAAGTGTGGCGCGCGTGCTTTTGTGTGCGGTAATGATATTGCTGTAAAGCCTGACCTGCAAGTCTCCATTACCTCCAGCTCATTGAGTGGTTTGTTTTGCAGAGTGCCTCTCTGAATTGGGTATCATTGAAGTTTTTTTTTTTTCCCCCTCCGCTGGGCGGACTGCTGGACACTTCAAAACATGCATCACAATACTTTTTTTTTGGTGGGGGGATGAGTTGTGTCTGTACGTGTGGTCGGGCAAAGAGGCATCCAGAAAAAAAAAGAAAAAGAAAGAAAAGAAGTAGTGTTTGCCGTTTTCTCATTTGTGGAAACCAAATATCCGGGACGTCTTTAATTTACGGCCGCAGTCCTTTGCTGTCCGTCCTCCCTTTCCGGAGCCTCTCCTCAAGTTGCCTCATCTAAAAACAATTAGTTCTCCGACGCAGAGTTGACCAGACTGTCAGGTCGTTAGGTGTGTATCTTGAGTGTTTTGTGTGCTGACACGCACTGTGTGTTAGGTGATGTCCCTCTGGAGGAGGGTAACATTACCCCCCCCCTCCCCCCGTGAGTCCCAAACATCACCGCACAAGACGCTTCCGAAGTCTTCCCGACCTTTCACCTTCAGCAGGGAGGATGAGAGGAAGCTGAGTAGAGGAGGGGGCACCACCGTGCAGACATGGCAACCCAGCACAGGTCACAGGAAAAGATCTTTGGCTAAGTTAATACATTAGATCTGCTCTGACGGCTCACTGTAAAGCTGTGGTTATAGCAGTGGAACGTGGCAACTGAGCACAAATAACACATTTTATTAATAGATAAATTGTCCCAGAAATGACTGTGATAAACAATAATACTGTCAATAAGAGGCCACTTAACTTAATAATAATAAGAATTATTATTATTATTATTATTGTTAATAATAATGGCTTATTAATTCAAGTATACACACTTGAAGGTAAAAATAAACTTTAATTTCTAAAGAGCATTTAAGAACTGGAAAACGCTTGAAATATCCAAACTATAGGTGTGGACATTTATCATATCATTTATCATGGAGATTTCTTACTGTGAAAAGAAATCTTATTCGTCGTCTTGATGAATTTGCGTTGATGTTAAAAAAAAAAAACGAAACTGATGTTACTGGAGATGTTAGTGCTGCAAAAATATCGAGCTACAATTCACAGTCCATACCTTTTACCTCCAGTTCAAGAAAAACAAACGAAACCGCTGCAACAACAATTATTAAAACGGATTTAGACGTCTCAGTAATAAAAAAAAACAACAACATCCAACTCAGGCACAGAAAACAGGCAAAAGAGACAGGCCGTTCACACCAACTGTTTGCAGCATTTCTCAAAATGGCTGCTTTTCAACAATATTAAAAGGGAGCCTCTCTTTACGCCTATTGAAAACTGAAGCTCATTATATTGATTAATTTTACTCAAGCCTTTATTTCTGCTCTCGAGGATGATTTTTCCGATTGATGAAAACAAGACAGAGCAATAAAACACTTTTAAGTAAAGTGGGTTCAATAAAATGTGTTTAACATCTATTTAAAGGCTTCTGAAAGATACTTGTAATCTTACAAGCCTTTTTGACACACAGTTTTTGAATGTATTGGATATGACCATACACAGAAAAACGCAATAAAAGAATTGAACTGTACCTGAATTCACATTGGCAGCTTTCAGATCTTTGGCCTTTAGAAACATTCTAGATAACATAATCCAACCCTTGTGTTAGATTCCTTTGTTAAATGCCACCTTTGCATATATAAGGCAGAATTACAGAAAATCTTATTGTACGACAACTATTAAAGGGATAATAGTAAATGCAACAGGCTTCCATTCATTTGTTCAGCATACAGTCACAGTGAGGCAGTGGCCTATCAGTCCCCAGGTAAAAGCGGTTGATTATGTCCTCACTGGGACTCTAAAGAAGAATTATTTCTTTCCCTTTTCTTCACTCACTTCCACCACAAACCATCCATCTTCCATCCCTGCTGCCACCGACTCTCACCTTCCATCTTCCTCTCTCATCCAGCCAAACGTGTCGGCTTCACCTGTTCTCTTTGTTCCCATATGCTTTCTTTCCCTTAATCTTTCGTGAATTTCCCCTTCGCTCGCAATTTCCTACTGCCGAGTTGCCACGCAAACAGACATGAACTTGGTCTCACAATCAAGGAGCCCAGAGTTCAGAGGTCAGATAAATAGTTGTCAGCAGGGCCCCGTCCCAGGAGAAAGAACACGAGTTTAGATGCGTAACTCGAAACTCCAGGTGAAATGAAGTCTCCAGTCGAGAGCCCCACTTTCACATCGAGCTTTATCATCCCAGAGGCACACATCTGTTCATTACACTGTGCATATTCAAATTCAAACCACTTCCCCACATGTTGAGATCTTATCATATAGCAGAAATTTGTTCCATTGCTGGGTTTTTAATATCGGATGCAAAAACTTAATGATGGAGTAAGGAGTAAATGGGATCACTTTAAAGGGTTAATATTATGTCATTTGAGAATTACATAATTTTATCATTTTATTTTCTCATCGAAAACATACCTGGAGTGTTGCCTTGATTCTATCAGTTCAAATCCATTCAGCTGTGTAAAACGCCTGGGTGGACCTAGCCCCGCCTTTGAGGACGAAGCTCCTCCTCTGAGCTGCAATTTTCAAGGTTCCGCCTCGCAGAGCAGCTCTCCCCTGCAACTCCTTCAGACTAGCCAGCAATTTGCAGCAATTAGCAAACACCTGGTGGAACTGATCATTAGAGCTAATGACCTCCTATAATGAGGTCATCTCTGACCTCATTATATGAGCTACTTCTCAGTGAAACATTGTCAAAAATGTTGTTAAAGGGTCAACAGAGGAGTGATGTGATGACTTCCTGAAGGCAAAGTTTTAGAAAGTTTTTAAAGAAACAAATGTCCAATTTCAAGGGTAGAACTGGGAAGCCAAATTTCTTTTAAATCACATTTGACATGTACAGCATTTTTATAACAACTGATGTTAAAATAGTTACTTGATTGTTTTATAACATGGCAATGTGCCCGGAAAACTTAGAATACTAAAACTGAAAAGGTCCTTTGGGTGACAGGTGAGTCGTCTTTCTGTAACCTGGAACATCGACACCAACACATTGTGTAAAATGTGTTTCTCTCGTGAGGAAATCCACATGATTAGTACAGCTTAACGTGGATTATTAAGCTCCAGTTAGCGCTCCAGGAGAATGATATCTGAGCTTTTATCGCAATCAGAGTATAAAACAATCTGCTTGCCTTCTTCCAGAATCCATATGAAATGGATACGAAAACACAAAACCAACCATGAGATGGAGAACAAGGGACCGAAATCGAGACTGGAGAAAGATCCTTAAAAGAGGATTGAGGGGAAAGAGAGAAGATTGATAGAAGGATAGAAAAAATGGATTAGGGATGTGTGGGTGATTGGCAGAAGTAGTTTGCATATCCTGCATAATGTATGTTCAATGCGTTTCAGTTTACCACAACCAGAGAGCGGAGAGATGTTTGGATTTATTTTGTCAGTGTTTTGCTCCTGCGACGTGTCATTCACGACGTCTGTGAAAGAGAAAAGGCTTCTTACGTGTGTGCGTGTGCAAACCTCTTTACATGTGATAATGACAGCTGTAATTCCTGTCTGATATACTCCACGCTTTGGGACTTACCGGTTACATGTTTTCTGGCAGTTTGCGTGTGAACGTTGTGCGTTTGTGTAAACGCACCCGACACAACGCAGGCAGAACAGACACTCTCCGCAAGCTCTTTGTGCGAACACGAGAGCGAATCAGAGACGGATAATCTGAAACGTGTGTGTTGGTGTGTGTGTGTGTGTGTGTGTGAAGGGACGTGCTGTGTGATGAATGGCCTATGCCAGGTGTTTGGGATGAGATCTCCAATTATCACACTTTAATACCTTTTTTCCCTTTTCCCACGTAAACACACACCTCGACTCGGAGTGGCACGGCAAACTAGGTGCAAATTTAGTTAAAAAAGCAGAACCTGTGAGGTATTTGTATTTTTGTATGACTCTTGATAACTTTTGTCATTTTTTTGTATCAGGCAAACTGTCATTTAAAAATTTTTTTTAGGTTAAAAATATATGCTAATAAGATATGAACAAATCTGTATGGATCTTGCGTTCAAAGTTATGAGGACTAATAAGGGCTCAGTAACATTCCAGCTTTAAAGGGGAAGTATGATGTGAAATGGACTTTGAGCTTCACATCTTGTTATGTTATTCTCTCATCATAGTCATACCTGGAGTGTTGCTTTGATTCTTTCCTGCATGTTTGAGAAAATCTTTAATCGCTCACGGCAACCATTCAAAATGCTTGGGTGTTCCTGGAGGTGGAGTTTCAGAAAAAGTGGGAGTTTAAAAAAAAAAAAACAGAGGCCCAATTTCACGGCTTTATAACACAAAGTAATTTGTTTTGTGACGTTTAATAGATATAACACTTTTAACAACTGAACAGTTACTTGATTAACCAAAATCTTTTTAGACTTTGCAGAATTTATTCTGCCTTTCTTTGTTCTACATCGTTATCCTATTTTTTGTTGATTGTGTGTCTTTTTTAAAAAGAGACAGACTGAGTTACACTGCGTTAAATCTCAAAGTCAAATTTATTTTAAGTCATATTTGATATGCAAATAGAAGTTTCTTGATTGTGCAATGAAATAGTACTGTGTGCCTTTTAAATACATAATACCACCTGTAACGTTTCAGCAAAGGAGCCAGAACCCAACACACAGCCAAGAGAAGGAGTATGGTTACCAAAAGGTTTAATAGACACAATGTGATGGTGTTGAAGTTGCCCTGCTACATATGGTTGCACTGGCGGGTCTGGAACACAAAAACGGAGATGAGTGAATGACAGTCGGAGAAAAACAAAAAGAGATTTACCTGGAGTGAGGGGGTTCGCAGGGGCCAAGCAACCAGCCTTGGGAGGGTTGCGTGGTGGAAAATGTTTAACGTTGCTATATGATTAAGAGTAAAGCCATTCTCATGCAATGCATGCTCTTATGGGAAAGTCTTATGAAGCCGTTTCTCTGGCCTTCTCTGGGTATTGCAATAAAGTTATCGACTTGTTTCACTCATAATCATACGGTAACCTTAAGGTTTTCCACTACAGTTGGTTGAGCAGAGAATTGGAGGGCTTGACGGCCTCACGTGTTCAGACAGAGTCAAACATCCACCATCCAATGTTTTGTAGTCAAAAACGTTCTCAGGGTCTCAGGCAAGGAAAATCCAAAATCCAGTAGACTGGAGAGAGAGTCAAACTCCAGCAAGGACTAGGCAAAAACAATAGTAGGAAGCAGGCAGGCTCAAAAAGCAGAAACTCCTTGAACATGAATCAGGGCTTGAAGGCATCAGTTCATCTCACGGTGAGTATGTATGTATGAGTATGTATGTGATGAGCAGCTGTTTAAATGCACAGCACAGGTGAGGATAATGAGCTTGACAGGGAGAGACAGTCAGCAGCACCATCAACACAGAGCTGAGATCAAGACAGCTGCCCTTTAAATTCAATTCAGCAGCCATATTAGAGTTACAGTCACATTGCTACCACAACAGGTTTTATGAGCTGATTCATTTGTATAATTTGAAACTATTGTTTCTGGGCCAGTCATGTCATATGAAGGACTTTGGTTTTGAGTTCTTTGTTCAGTGTCAGAAATGTTTCCATTGCAGTTTTGCAAAAATAAACCAGTTTCAATAAAGCCAAAAAAACCCCAACAAAAACCCAACCGCTTTCTACCACCAAACCGCAGATTTTTAAAATTTTTTTTTTTTTTTTTTTATCCAAACACCACAAAATTGCAGTGTTTTCATCAAGCACATTTATTTTCATGATTACAATTTGTGCAACTTTAAGGTCAACAGAAATGCAGCTATTGACTTACATGTAGTCATTTTGATTGTGGAAATGATGGGGTTAAACTAAAACCTAAAATCTTGCTGACGCTGCAGTTCACCGAGCGGATCCCGTGAATCTGAACGTAAACATTTTCTGTGTATGTTCACACGTCGGCAGCTTATTTTTACTTCTCTTTTATTTCTTCCAGTTTTTTTTTTTTTTTCTTCTTCGTGGAAAATGTGTCCCCGTGTGTGCGAGCGTGATGAGTGAACCGAGTGTGTGAGTTTTGGCTGGCCGACCATCACAGCCTGACGAGCTGCATGTGATCCGTGCTGCTCCATGTCGTCTGTTTACATTCAGACCAGTGCAGCGTGCCACTGTGTGCACTGCTGGTCAGGTTTTCATGTATACCTTCTGTGACCCGTACTGTTTTTTTGTTTCTTTAGAAAGAGAGGGGAAGGCGAGCGGAGAATTGCGCCTCAGTTCGGGGCTCCACTGGCGGGGTGGCCTGGTGTCCCGCAGGGCCGTGGCTCTGCGTCTGACCCACAGGAAGTCACAGATCTGTGGAAATGCACCATCCATAAAGGAGAGGATTGTGTTCACTTATGTCTGTGAGGGTTGTTAGTGGGACGAAGTTGATTTCCCCTGAAAATCTAGTTGTTAGTCAACGCCAATAAATGTTTTGGATGGATAAGAAAGATTCTGAAGCAATAATCTACTAGATGGAGGGACAAAAATGAATTCTTTGAAAATATAGTAAATTTTTTATTTTTTTAATTCACCACTGTTAAAGTTGTGAATACTCAAACTCAGGTTTTAATCTCTCTTCCTTGTTTATAAACCAGGGTGTTTTCATACTGGTTTATAAACTGTCTGGTTTTTAGTTCGTTGAATCTAACTGGTTCTTCTCCCATCACTCCTTAGTGAGGTCCATTGGTCCAAATGTGAAAACAACACCGGGATGTGGATCAAAGCAGCCCGACCAAAACCGTTTGGAAGACGTGGTCGTGGATCGGTTTCAAACGAACTCAAGAGTTGTTCGTTTGCGGCGCAAATGACAGTGCCTTCTTCGGGTCGGGGGAAGAGTTCTTGCCCGAAGTGGAGGAGTCGGAAGTACCTTGGGATGAAATGGAGCAATAGATTGGTTGGTGTGGCATTTGCTGTACATTGACTGTACAGTGGTCATACAGTCGTCGTACGACTGTACCAATCTGTCGTGGTGAAGAGAGAGCCGAGTCAATAGGCGAAACTCAATTTTTCAGTCGATCTATGTTCATACCCTCATCTATGGTCTTTAGCTTTGGGTTGTGACCCAAAGAACAAGAGTGTTGGTGCCCTCAGGGCCTCAGAGAGAGGGTGAGAAGCTTGACCATCCGAGAGGGTCTCAGAATAGAGATGCTGCGCATGTGATTTTAGTACATGTGACCACTTGATGCTGCACATTCAAAGAATGACCGTTTGCAGTTCTTTATGATCCACAAAATGTTTAGAGAATTTGCCGTGCAGAGTAATTTGGGACAGTGCATTTTGAGTTTTTTTTTATTTTTGAAAAGAATACCATTCTCATGGTTTGTTCAGTGAAATTTGATTTATACTGTAATAGTTCATGACATGAAAATTACACTGACCATCATTTGCATTGACCATTTAGGAAAATCTGAGAAAATATCACTTGTATAAATATCACATATATAAAACCACATTACTACTACTGAAGGTAACATAGTTACTTGATTGTGCTATAAGATGACACTGCCTGGAAAACACAATACTGCCCCCAGACAGAATTGAAGAGCAGCTTTGCACAAGATCACCTACTCATACAGCGAGTTTTAATTGTGACTTGAATGATCTATTGAGATACGTATAAGAGTTGATAATGAATTCCCGTTCTGATTTTTCTGGAAGGGAGACATTTTTTGTCAAAGCACAAATGGAAATCCAAGCGAGACACACCTGCAGCCGTTGTGTTCAGAAGTCAGCCTGGAGACTTCACCGTACGCCACCTTGGATTGTTCAAATCCTCTTGGGCATTGTAATCCACAGTTCTGTGTGTGTTTACATGTTTGGGTTTATATCGGTGGGCACATGTATGTTTGTGCGCGGGAGTCGGTGTGTGCACAGTCCCTCGGTGGCTGTAGAGACGCCTGTTCTGGCGATAGCATTGTTTCCGTGTCCAAAGACCTGCCGGCTGCCCTATTTCACCACGTCTTTATCATGCTAATACGGCGAGCGCAGGAACGAGGGAGGAGAAGGAAGGGAGCGGCGGCGTTAGTTTAACAAACAGAGAAGGGGTAATCTTTTCCCCTCCTCTCTCCATCCTCGTCTCTGTCTTCTCACTACCTCTCCATCCCCTTCCACTTCCTTTTCTTCTCGTCCCCCGCACCCTCTTCATCTGCCTCTTTCTTATCTCCCCCCGACCCCCCTCACTTCTTTGATAATCCCTCAGAACATTGTCTCCATAATTACACACAACAATGATTCCCATCCTTGCAAGAGAAATGTGCAGTGTGCTTGGAGAATATTTCAAAGATGAAGACCGGTCTATGAATTAATAACTTGGGTTTTTCATATTGGGCTGCTACGTTTTCCGTGTGTGTGAGTATGTGTTTGAAGGGGCGGGGGGAGCGCACAGAGCCCAGTGTTGTTTTAACATGACTGTTACATTATGCATGCTGACAGCCCTGCCTGTCCCCATTACAGGCCCATCTTGTTTCCCCATTATATCTGCTTTCTCTGTTAATAGAGCTCTTTGTGTGGCACTTCCCTTTATACTGGGGGTTGGTGGTGGTGTGTGCGTGTGTGGACGGGCGGGGGGGTGTTACAACAAAAAGGTCAGTGCCGAAACAACCTGCCACACTGCGGTGGCTCACGCTAGAGCCCAAAATGACAAGGACTGCAAACGTCCTCTCATAACCGCGCCACTTTTTGGATGAGGAATGTTTTCGGAAGTTCGTTTCTTCTTCTTTTATTTGTTGTTGTGCCGTTTGCAAATTTTGCACTTCTTTCCTTTTGACCCTCAAACTCCAACTTGGCTAATGGATGTTTTGATCTTGCTTCCCTTTCCAATAAGGGTGTGGCGGTACATGAGTGTCTTGTCCAGCTTGACAAGAAAATAGCTGCATTTTCATTTACTGTGGAATTGTGCAAACCGAAATTACAAAAATAATTTTGGAAACATGCCAATTAAAAAAAAAAAAAAAAAAAAACAACTCCAGTTTTTTGATAAAAAGTTTTGCTGTTAGAATGAGGTGGCTTTTCTTAAAATAAATGAAGTAGGTGTATTTCGCCAAACAAAATGGGAAACAGCTGTATGTGACTACTGGCGAAAAAGACGAAGAAGACAACAGGAAGTGGTATGCATGGCATGTGTTTGTAGCAAATTATTGCGTGAACAGACTTATTCATGTGTAATTTTCAACTTTTTCCTTTTTAAGGGAAACACTGAAATTGCAAAATGGTGTTTTTTCAACATCAGCGGAAAAGCACCAAAGTTTTGTTTACATTTGAAATGGAAACGCATCTCGCAACACAGTAGCTGCCTTTCCATTAGTCATGAAATTACAAAAACAAACCATCTGCATCCGTCGCTGTCTCCATTTTCATTGACTTATTGCGTGAACCAGCTTGTTCACCTGGGATTTTAGTTTAATTTTTTATTTAATGGAAATACCCCAATTGTTTTGTTTTGTTTTTTTATTTTTATATTAGCAGAACAAAGACTTGCGTAGATTGGTAATGGAAACGCAGGCAGTGTGACGGTCAGACAGCAAAATTTTAACAAAATCTTTAGTAAAACTACCAATACGTGCTTGACACATAAAATAATCCACAGTGGGTCAGACTGAATTTTTGAGTTTTTTGAGAATCAATCTTGACGAGATTAAAGCAAATATAACTGAAACAAATTATCAAAGAGCTTTTTTTTTTAAAAGCCCAACAAATTACATTTTTTTTCTCCTTCCTTTCTCTTTAAAGTGAGTGCCCTCTACTCTGTTTACTGCCAGAATGACTTTGCTTTCATAATCGCTGGATGACAAAAAGAACAGAAGAACTGATTTTATTTGCTCCAGAGACATAAACATGCGTGATGTGAATATGAACAAATCCTCACCAAATCTACCAGATTATTGCTGTGGGAAAGTTTTTCAGTTTTTCCTTCCCAGGTAAAAAGAACAAAAAAAATAAATAAATAAGAAGAAGAGTGACTAAAACTCATTTTAATAGCTTGGATGGAAGTGTTGGAAAAATACCTGATTAGACTTTCTTGGCAGTAATGGTTGAATCCAGTGGAAGGAAATGTTGAAAACAGAACAAGAAAAATATTTACAGGTGCTATCACAAAAAAGCTGTGGTGTGGCTGAGTAAGGGGGAGGGTGGGAACTGCACTTACACAAGCATGATTGAAATCACTAAGACCCTCCTCCTGGCTCTGATTGGTTGTAAGCAATATGAGCACTGGGAAGAGTTCAAGGAAGAGGGAAAATTGAGGAAGAAGAGCTAGATTTTTTTTACCCCCACCAATTATTCGTCTTCACATGACGATCACAAGTTGTAACAAATATTAAAAAAAAAAAACATAACATTTTTTACAGCTTTAATTACTTTTTTTGCGTCCCACAACTCATATTTTCTTCTTTTCTTTTTACACATCTTTAATGAATATATAAATACAATCTGTGAAAGATGTGATGAAAATATTTTGTCAGTCAGTCACTTGCATTACAAAGCCAAATACTGGCAACCCTTCAATGTTGCCTGTGCGAGACGTTGGTCATCAGCGAGAATCTGACCAGGTGGTTCGGTTCTGAATGACGTAAAAAGCACCGACATGAATCTTTCCTTTTAGCACCAGTGATTCTGCTTCTTATTTTTTTTATTTATTTTTTTTTTATCCTCGTTTAGATTTTTCTATCCACATCCTGCCACAGGAAGAGGAATGCATCACATTCAGCAGCGTGTCTCAGAGGGAGAGAGACTACATTTACGTCAAATCCTTCAAGCGGTTCAACAAAGCTACGACTTAGAAATCCTCCGTCATCACAGTCGCTGCAGGATGACTTCATTATAATAAGAGCGTGTCATTATGCTCCCGTCTTCCTGTCTTTTCTTCCGCTTTTCCCTGGTACCTTTTTGACCTCCACCACCCCGTCTTGCTCCTTCCACCCTTTCTGTCTCTCCCTCTCTCTCTCATCTGTGTCCACTCTGCCGGTGATCCGTGGACGGTAATGGCCATTCCTGCTGCTCCCACAGCACAGTCCATTACTACCAGAACACCCAGAGAGAAGGGGAAGAAACATAGACCAACAAAGAAAACAGAAGACAGACGCACATGAAAAAAAAGAGAGAGAGAGAGAGAGAGAGAAAACGTTGGCTTTCGAAAAAAGTTGAAACTGCGAAAATGACGGTGGAAGCATAGCGGATTGTGAAAGTTGGGGTTTGGATGTGTGTGTGTGTGTGTGTGTGTGTGTGTGTGTGCGTGTGCGTGTGTGTGAGGGTACAGATGATTTCATGGTGCAGCTTAGCGAGGGCCAGGTAAGATATCTTGTTTCCTGTGACCTGCTCGTCTCGGGGTTTCCCACACTCATCACTTAACTCTATCGCAAAACACAAAACACAGAGATACGCCGCTTCCCGCCGCCAGCACCGACACCGACACCTTCGCCGTGGCGTCACGGTGGCCTGCGGTCCCTCAAAGCCTCCTCGCTCCTATTCTCACCACACTATGCCTGCAAGGTTTATACTTTGATTTTGTTGTCCCGTTTTGTTTAATTCAGAGGCTTTGCCCATTTTTAACAGTTAAATATTGTTTGGTTTGTTTTCGTTTTTATCAGCTGTAGTTTCTTTTTTTCATATGTTGGTTAATTTTTCGGGGTAGAATTGAAAAAGTCAAACTGTTAAGGTTTTGTGCACATTGACGGGGCATCAAATACTCGACAGAAGATAACGTTGAAAAAAAACAACAAAAAACATATTCATTTGTTGTTGAACAACCAAGCAGCTCTGGCGTTTCCTCCAAACGTGTGCTGTCGTCATTTTGTCATTTTGTTACTTCCTGTTGGTGTAGACTGTTCAAGTTTTTTTTTTTTTAAATGTTTGCCCTTGACGTATGCAGTGCGCCAGTTCGACAGCTTACCAGATGTGTTTTTGCGCAGAAAACAGCCGTCCTCCACTCTGAATAGAGAAGTGCTGGTCCGAATGAGGCGCCTCTTCCTATTAAGTTTTTCCTTGTTAACTTCCATATCTCCATATTATTTCCGTTAACAGAAATGTTTTCTCCATGTCAGTTGACTATGGAAACCTTGATTCTCACTTTCGGTGTGTGTGTGTGTGTGTGTGTGTGTGTGCGTGTGCGTGTGCGTGTGTGTGTGTGTGTGTGTGTGTGTGCATTCGCGTAATACCATATTCATGCCGCGGCAGAAACTCGAGGGATGTGTGTGTTTCGCTGTAACTCACCGTGGGTTATGATAACAACCGTTTCTCCTGTCAACAGCCTATAATGTCAGATTTACAGGGTTGCCCCCGATAACCAGCCGGGCCGGCGTGGCTGAGTGATTCTGCAGCATCTGTCAGAGCCGGAGTGGCCATCTATCACACACAGTCATACACACGCACACACGCATACACGCACACACCCATCCAATGTGTTCCTTGCACAGATTTTCATTATAACAAGAGTTTGACGTCGGTGTGAATTAGTCTGACCGAAACCATTCTGGGATTATAGTAATCTGTCTTTTGTTTGAAACACTTAAAAAAATATATAAATCAATGACTGTTAGAAATGATCAGTTTCTCAACACTGCATGAGGTATTTTTTTTATTTATATATATTTTTTTTCATTTTGTTTTTAAAACACACTTTTAATTTGCGATGGCGGAAGTTTCAGATGATGAAAGAATGAAGATAAATTTGACCCTGGATCAGATTCCATCAAACGCATGAATAAATTTAATCATGTCTTTTTACAACTGACGCAATATTATTGGAAAAATGTCTGACATTTGAATGTTTGTGTCTTTTCTGCCATGCGAGACGATTTCCTTAAAAAAATTGTCATTTTGAAAAAAAAAAAAAAAAAGACTAAAACAGTTTATTAACCTTGTTTGATATTTTGCTTACCTAACTTATTGTTTTGTTTTTTTCTTTAACCAAAAAGACAAAGACGGAGGCAGATGTTCGGTTTATACATTTACAGCCTATTGTAGATCGTTAGCTGAGTCAGCAAAATGTTGCTCCTCCTTTATGTCCAAATCTCTTCATGCTGCTTCTTTTACCTCTATGACTGCTTGAAAGAGATCGCACAAAACTGTTGTAAAAAAAAAAAAAAATCAAATGACATGTTATACATGCGCTTAGAGAAAATCTACACATTGAAGTGTCTGATGAACGTTACACTCAGAAAATAGTGCTGGATTCTCAAAGAGCAGTGCTGTTTGTGACAGAAAAAATTGACCGTGAGCAATTTAAGACTTTTTATTTGTTTATTGGAAATAAGAGTGAGCAAAGGAGAGAAAACATAACGGAGAGTGAATATATGTGTATCACAATTTATTATGTATTTGAGTAAGTTCCACATTATGTATCTATTTAAAGCTACTGACCCAAAGCTCCTCTTGCTCTGCAGAGATGTTTAATCTGGAGGAAACATTATACTCTGTCTCTTGGATCAGTGGTGTGCCGAATAGAAAATTGTATCCAGATGCAAAAATATTTAAAAAAAACTAGAACAACAACAAAAAAAAGGCTACCTGACTCCTGATTCTTTCACTTTTATGATGAAATACTTTTTGACGGAGGAAAGTGCAACGTATTAAATATACCTCAGCTGCCACTTCCGTAGTGCGTGTCATATTTGAAAATATTTTTTTATTTTCTTACGTAAATTTGGACTTCAAGCTACATTCTGAAATATTTGTACAATTGTTTTGTACGGAAACAATCTGGGAACCAACGCTGGTCCTGAGCCTGCTGCTCTGAACTTTTTGACTTTTTCCTTTGATGGTTTAGTCGCAATGCGGTGGCAAAATAGAGTTTTTTTTTTCCCAGATGAAAAATAAGGAACTGGGTGATGAATGTCAAACAGTTTGAAATGCATAAACCTGTAAGTATTTTAACCTAAGTGTACCACAAGCCCTGGCAAAACACTGCCTGAGTATTATGGTGATCCGTTTACAAGTTTAACGTTTTCCAACATCGTGCTGAACATAAAAATAATAATCTGATTCCTACATGCTGCTCTCTTAAGACCAACCTGATTATCAACACCAGCCGGTGTTCGGAAAACAAAAAAGTCAGGCTCGACTTGGAGCGTGTTTTCACTCCATGGTGAGGAATATTTAATGTCGGATATTTTGTGTATTTTTTTTCTCTAAAGACTTTTATGTCAAACATCCTCATTATGTTCTGCAACTTGAGACGTTTGTGGCTTCAGGTAACTCACTGCTTGCTTGCTTACTAGCGTCTATCCTGGGTAAACATGCAGAACCTCTGAGCCACGTTTCAGGGTCCAGTCCAGTCAGGATGGTGTTCAGTCTAACAGTTATATCTTGAGGGCAAAACGTTTAACTTTGGATTCATCTGACAAGAGCACCTTCCATATTTCCTGTGTCCCTGCCTGGCTGTGTTACTTCCATTACACTGACATTACATCATACAGCTTGACTTCCCAAATGAGGTCATTGCTTAGGCCTTTGGTTGCTGTAGATGGTTTTTTTATGGGTATCGGGGTAAATGGGGCTGAATTCCTATGCTAGGACAAACTGTAACGTCGAGCGATGCAGCCGTTTCTTTTAGTTTTGTGTTCATGAACTTTCAGTGTCAGTATTCCTGTGCAACACTAGAAAGTTTGTGGTTTTAGTTACAATGTGACAAAATGCGAAAGAGTTCATGACTCCTGGCTTTTTTTTTTTTGCTTTTTTTTTTTTGCAAGGCAAGTTGGTCAAATAACTGAAGTTTTCTTTGCCACATAAATCGAACCAAATTCTCACCTCATTAGGTCAAATCTGATTAGGTCATCTCTTTGTTGTGCTGGATTTTATTTCTCATTCCTTCTTTAAAACAATCTTCTTCCATTTGTAAACCACTTTGAACACTTTGAAGCAACTTGGCTTCCTGCAGGCAGAGTTTCAGAAAGATCAGGAGTTTCTATAGAGACGTTGCCCCAATTTTATGACATCAGATTAGGAAGTCAAATTTCTTTTCAGTAATATTTTAAATGTCCAGCTTTACTTTTCCAACAACTGACGTTGACATTGTTTCTTGGTTATTCTATAAATGGCTCTGTGTGCCAGGAAAACACATGATGGTGGGTCCTATTTACTTTAAAATGTGGACAAGAAGCAGTAAAAATGTAACATTTGAATCAAGGTTTTAAATCTGAACTAATTCAAAATCCTACCAAATGGAGCTCAAAGTACAAATAAAACTCTCCCCCCCCCAAAAAAAAGAAAAATCTTCATCGGCTTTGGGTAAAGTTTGGTTTTTAATATCATTATGTAAATATTTTGTGTGTGTGTGTGTGTGTGTGTGTGCGTGTGTGTGTGTGTGTGTGTGTCTCATAAGGCCTTTTTCATTCCAGAAGTAAAGTTTCTCCTGCTCTCACGTGTTAAATACTTCAAAAATGTAATCTGTGGAAACGGTGAAGGTTCTGCTTTTCTTCTCAGAGTAATGTGATCAAAGCCGTGTTTTGGCTGCTTTAAATGAGCCACGCTGGCAGGCATTTTCCTCTTGATGTGAAACCTTACGGATAAATCAAAGGATGCAGTTGAGTACAGCATTCGCATTCTGACTGTTTAGCTCTTATCACGCCACACTGTTCCAGATCTGATGCTGATAGACTATTTTAATTCTTATCATAATAGACTATTTCATGCACCGATGCCTTTTTACTCCCATTCAGCTGTGATGAGGTATAATTGGTTCGTTATGCACATATTCTCAGATTGCCTATCAGTACGGCGGACAGAATTTTATTGTGTTTCCTCTTGTTGCCTTTCTCCCTTCTTTTGTGCTCGCTCTTCTCTCGGAACGGTGGCGCCGGCCCACTTCGGCGGCGCCGCGTCTTCGAACGCACTCGTTCCTGCCCACGGACACAGACGGGCGCACGTACGGCGAAGGTTAATAGTCGCTGCGGCGGCGACAATCACCGATAATTGTTCACTGGAGCGCAACAGCTGTCTCCTCTAATCTTAAACCAAAAGTCAGCACATGCTCACTTGCAGGGAGACGATGTCTCTTTGGCTTTCTGTTGATGAGTCTGTCAGCCAGTAATTGCTCGCTCGGCGCTTCAGGTGCATAGAAAATTACCGAAAGTATTGAAGATCCAAGCAGAGTTAAGAGAACTCACCTCATTTTGAAAATGCGTTTTGATTTTCCATGAGGGCGAAGCGATACCTGACGACGACTGGAGATGAGTAACTTCATAGAACTGCCTCAGAACCGGAACTGTCCGGGTCAAAACGGCTTGGTTTTACTGTTACAGCATTTTTTGTTTGTTAGTTTTCAGACCTGGTTTCATGATTCCCTCCTTCGTATCTTACATCGATGAACTTGTCTGTCACTTAAAGCGGCATTTAATGCTTGCTATTTATAAAAGCTGACAACAAGTGGTGCCAAGCTGATTCGATTCCGTTGGGCTGCGTGGCTTTTGATAAAGTAACGCTTGTTTCATCCGGCGTTGCAATCCTTCCTCTGTTTGTCTCTGAAGAACATTTCTCTTCAGCCGATAAAAAGACCAAGTAGAGATCAATCAAGGAAGCCGCTGAAAACTTCGCGGCGACATTGAAACGAGTCTCTGCTAAGCCGCACCAGAGCAGAGAGCAGCGCGTACGTGAGGATGTTTGACAGCGGTAGGACCCTCCTCCTGGCTCTGACTGGAGGTGTTTCCAGTCGGCACTAGGAAAAGCCAGAGGACCTTGTTATTTTATTTTCATTTATTATTTTTGACAGATTTAATGTCTCACCATAATGTCACGACAATGTGAATTTCAGCAAATATGTAACGCATGCATATTTTCAATAAGTGACATAACCCATCTGTAATGTGTGGCCTGACCGTGTGTGTGGCAAGTTTATTTAGTGTTACAGAGAGAGAACCATTACTGCCTTTACTGACCTGAAGCGCTTCATACCGATACATGAATCAAACAGCCGCAAAACGATATCTTGTCCCTTAAAAAAAAAAACTAAACTTTTTATTTATTTATTTATTTTTATAGAAAGTTGACTACATCTCCTAAGGTGTATTTAAAAACAAACAAACAAAAAAAAATCAATCACAGGGGAATTATTCTCATCATTGCACACATGGATGCAGAGTCGCCATGTCACTGAACATCAGGCGCCGTCAAACAACCGCAACTCAGGAACCGCGGGCCGCCTGCGTGAGTGGGACATGTCACAGTGTGTTATGTTAGTCGCTGCCCTCCTGACAGCTCGTGTCAATAGGTGGGTGATGCAGCTGTCATCGTGTCGCGGTGTGAACGAGCCTTGGCTCACGCTCGCGCGATCGCGCGCCGGAGAGAGAGAGAGAGAGAGAGAGAAAGAGAAAGAGAGAGAGAGAGAGAGCGGGCGCGCGTGAGTTTGTGTCTGTCGAACCAGACGGAAGCCCAGAGGACAGATGGCGAGTTCAGACGCAGACTGACGCACCGTAACCAAGCGATTACACACTCGATGACTCCCGACGCGAGGGGAGGAACGGGGCGAAAGCGGAGGAAGAGGAGGAAGAGGAGGAGGAGAAACAGACACGAGGATGAGTTCAACGCGAAGAAAAGAGCGGGAGAGTTGGGGAGGGAGGAAGTGACGGTGCTGCGTTTCCGTTGCGAGTGTGCGCAAGTATTTTGCCGCTACTCCGGTAATGTCGAAAATACACGACGTGGCAATTAAACAGGAAATGACGTTCAAACCACACGTGAATAAACCCCCCAAAAGAAATGATCGTCCTCATACTTCCTGTCTTTTTCATCATTTCTGCTAGTAGTAACCGCAGACTGCTGATCACGTGACTCTTGCGTTGCGAAGAAGGTGTTTCCGTTCCAGTTTTGTGGAATGCGTTTGTTTAAGATGAAAAAACCAAGTCACCCTTGCTCAAAAACGTTTTAATCGTAAAACGTGTTACTCTTTTTAAGCTGATTTATTTTCATACTTTCAATTTGTGCAGTTTTATTGTTAGTGGAAATGCGATTACTGTGTCGCGAGCTGCTTTTTCAATTAACTAACCAATGTCAAAAAGACACAATTTTGCAATTATTTCTTATTTAATGTCTCCTTTAAATAAGAAATGCTGTTAAAATCACGTGATAACTGATCAAAAAACATGCCGTCATCCTTTTACCACTTCCTGTTGTCTTCTCTGTGGTTTCTTCCAGTAGTAACATCTGGCCGCTGATGTTGATGAAGACAATAAATACGCCATTAGCCAACAGAGGCTCAAGTGTGAAAGAGATACTCTTTGACTCATGATCAGCAGCAGTTTGGTGAAACACATCTATTTATATACGGCTGAAGCACCGCCTCATGCTTTCACAAAAACTTTGTACAGAAAAACCTGAGATTGTCCTTTAAGCAAATTCATTTCCGTCCTTTCAATTTGCGCAATTCTGCAATCAGCGGAAAAACGCAGCTACTGGAAGACTGGAAGGAGGCGTTTTGAGGAAGAGACGGTGAAAGAGAGAGAGGGAGATGGAATGATGAATGAAAGGCAAGAAAGGTCTTCAGGGAGAAGGGATTACATGATAGCCAATTAGAGAGAAGGATGTTGGAAAATCCCCAGATGAAAGTGATACGTGATTGGTTCAGGGTTTATTATGCTCGCTGAACTATCATCTCCTCTTTAACACACTCAGATGCACACACACGAAAACTCATAAACAGCCGCAGATTAGATTTGGTATTCCTGAGCTGCTGCTGCTGCTGCTGCTGTTGTGATTGGCCCGTGATGCCGCGACGCCGCCTTCGTTAAAGACATGATTTCCCGTAATGTGGCATGCTTGATGAAACGAGAGCAGTCGAGGGAAAAGAAACTTCGTTTTTGGAGGAGCGAGAGAGACAGAGAGGAAAAAAAAAGTGGCCCTCAAGTCGTGCTGTTTACAGCAATCAGCCCACTAGAAGCCAACTCCCCCTACACACACACCCCCCCACAGCCCCCCACCCCCCGACTCACACACGCCGTCACCGCCGCCCAGGACCAGCACGGCCCGGGTCAGGTCAGACGGGATCATGGGAATCTGTTCCTGTGGCCCTTCTCACCTTTTTCATCTCGGAGCGTCTCAAAAACATCCCAGACACGGGGGTCCTCCGCTCTCCTTCTCCTCCTCACTGTCAGCGCTCACTGACACATACACGTCATGTGTTTTTTTTTTTTTTTTTTTTTTTTTTCTTTTTTCACAGAGCCCCGGTGGATTGGCCCCCATACAGCGTAATGAATGGGCCTTCCGGGTTTTTTTTTTTTTACACTGTTACAGCAATCAGTCACCTGTTTTTCTCCTGAAGTAAAACTCTTAAAAGCCGCAGCACATTCTTCTGCTTTTAAACCGGACTGGCGTTGACGCTTGTGTGGAAGATGAGATGAAAAAGCGGTGTTCATTTGGTGAAGGAAAAAAAATTTTAAAAAATGGAGAATGACGAGAGAAACTAATTGTTGTGTTCTGTGTGATGGACCAGCACAGAGAAGTTCAGGATCACGAATGATCCTGAACTGCTATTTGATTGTTTTACATGGAGGAGGACCAAACAATCCTCTTCCGTTAAAGGATTGAAAAGGTTGAATTTGAACCTTTTCCCCCCAAATTCAGACTTCAGATTTCTCACTTTAATCTCAGTTTTGACGTTTTTTTCCCCCTCAGCGTTCGGACTTCAGTCTTCGGAGATCAAAGTCATAATTGTTTTCCTGTCTCAGTGGCTCTGATCCTCCTCCATAATTCGACATTTCAGAAAAGTCTACCATGTGCTTATTACCTGAGTCTGTGTATCACCATAGCGATGATGTGGTCCGGGTGATGTCGTCTTACAGATTTTTTTTTCATTTTTTTCATTTTTTTTTTTTTTTTTACGACATCCTTTCTTGCCACAATAACATGTTTGATACAGTCAGACAAGATAATCTGAGTAAATAAAAACTTCAGTTTTATTGATCAAGAGAAAACATTTTCCAAGCTGACCCAAAATGAAAAAACAAGTTTTCTTTTAAGGTTAGCAAAGTTTGAAATGTTTGTAATATAAACACTCCCCGTATATATATATATATATATATATATGTATATATATAAAAAATTTTAAAAATTCCCTTCTCACCCACCGCGGGTGGTTCTTATCCTCTGAGCTCGGGTCCTCTACCAGAGGCCTGGGAGCTTGAGGGTCCTGCGCAGTATCTTGGCTGTGCCAAGGACTGCACATTTCTGGACTGAGATGTCTGATGTTGTTCCTGGGATCTGTTGTAGCCATTGATCCAGTTTGGGGGTGACTGCCCCGAGGGCCCCGATGACCACAGGCACCACTGTGGTCTTCACCTTCCAGGCCCTCTCCAGTTCCTCCCTGAGGCCCTGATATTTCTCCAGTTTGTCGTGCTCCTTTTTCCTGATGTTGCAATCCCTTGGTATTGCTACATCTACCACAACGGCTTTCCTCTGTTGTTTATCCACTACGACAATGTCTGGTTGGTTCGCCATTACCATTCTGTCTGTCTGGATCTGGAAGTCCCACAGGATCTTAGCTCTGGCGTTCTCCACCACCTTTGGGGGTGTTTCCCACTTTGATCTCGGGGTTTCCAGTCCATATTCTGCACAGATGTTTCTGTACACTATGCCCGCCACTTGGTTATGTCGTTCCATGTACGCTTTCCCTGCCAGTATCTTGCACCCTGCTGTTATGTGCTGGACTGTCTCAGGGGCCTCCTTGCACAACCTACACCTTGGGTCTTGTCTGGTGTGGTAGATCTGGGCCTCTATTGCTCTGGTGTTTAGGGCCTGTTCCTGGGCGGCCAGGATGAGGGCCTCTGTGCTGTCCTTGAGTCCAGCTTTTTCCAGCCATTGGTAGGATTTACTGATATCAGCCACTTGGGTTATTTGCTGGTGGTACATCCCATGTAGGGGCTTGTCCTCCCATGATGGTATCTCTGGCACCTCAATCTCCGTTCCCTGTTGTCTGAGACATTCACTGAGCACATTGTCTGTTGAGGCTTTGTCCCTGATGTATATATATATATATATATATATATATATATATATATAATTGTAGATTTTATTCAGAAACAATAACATGAACATCCTACATTTGTGGTTTGTTTAAACCTCTCTCCTCCACCAATCCCTCTCTTTCCTCCTCCTGAAGCGCTATCTCCTCTTCCCGCCGCAGCTGAAATGGTTTGCTGATGTTTAATAGATTTAGCCACTATACTGTCGGAGAGACAATGAGAGAACCATCAATTTATCTGCCGTTTAACTGTCCCAATCTAGCCTCCGTAAACTCACCAGGTGAAACTCATTTCTGTGTTTCCTTGCCAATCTGAAAAGCTATCATCTCACTAATCTTGGGCTTTCAATTCGCCGGGGGGGGGGGGGGGGGGGGGGGGGGGGGGGGGGGAGTCGGACCAATCCCCGGATCTCGGAGATGATCTGTTAGCTCGGCGTAAATGTTTATAACACGCGGCAATCTCTTGGGTTCACACTCACACACAGCCACGCATACACACACACACACACACGCACACACACGCACACGCACACACACACACACACACACGCAAGCTGGACATTTTTTTTTTTTTTTACTCATCTTGTGTCTTTCTCCCTTGCTCTCTCAGGGGCATTTATAGGGATGTGAAAGCTGTTATTGGGCAGGTCAGTGGAGTGGAACTGTCAGATAATAGGCTAGTTACCGTGGCAGCACATGAATGAGGGATGGAACGGAGGAGGGAGACAGAGGGAATAGAAACGCTCAACTCACTCCTTAATCAGAAGGTAAACTGGAAATCTGGGGAGTTTAGACTCCCCGCTGAAACAGGAACAGGAAGAGGAGGAGGAAGAGGATGAGGAGGAGAGGGGGAGAAATGTGAAAGAGAGAGAAAGAGAGAGAGAGAGAGAGATTGAGACAGCGTGAGGATGACAAAGGGAGAGGGGGACAGTGGAAATGTGAACGGGTGCCGAGCAGAGACCGAGCCCATTACCATTCCCAGAGAGCCAGGTGTTTATTTCTCAATTTGTAAACGCTGGCTTCATTACCCAGAGTTCAACAGGAGCAGGACGGGCTGCGGCTGCATCAAGGTCACAATAATCACAAGGCGAATGGGAAGAAAAGCAGAAGTGGGAGCTCAAATTATGTAATGTATTGTGCCCGCTCTAGGCCCCACCGTCCCTGCCACCTCCTATCTGTCTCCGCTCCGTCCTCCCCGACCCTCACACCGCCGGCTCGCCTCGCTGCCTCTCACTGGGGGACAAAGCTCCGCGCACCGCTTCGTACCCCATCTCTCGTACAGGCGCCTTTTGTAGAGAAATGTTTGTAGTTTGAAGTGTACACCCCAACCATCCAGCCTACTGTCATCCATCCAACCATCCAACCACACATCCAACGCTTGAATCCACTTCAACCAATCAATTCATCCCATTAACATCCAGCAAATCATCCATCCATCCATCTGGCCCCTACAAGTTTTTAGTGCAACCATCTTATCAGACTTGAAATGAGACCAAACTGACTTACAAGTAGCTTCATAGCATATGAACTTGTTTGAAGACAGTAATTCCTTCATATTGATGGAAAAGTACCAGGTCCTTTGCCATATTATTTCACTTATAACAAGACATTTTTCTCATGCGTGTAATAATCTGCCAATGGATCTAGTACTTTTAAGTCAGTTTTGTATTATTGTAATTGCACTAAGACATTTGTACAAAAGAATGACACCAAAATACTTGGTAACAGTTTGTGTGTTTGCAGTGTAATATGACCTTTTCATGCTATTTGACCGTGCAGTTGATCTGTACTGTAAAGCTTTGTGCTGTAGTATGGAGACACGCATTAAAACATATGGATTCAGTTTGACTGCAGCCTCCAGGTGTGAATTACAGCTTGGTGTGTGAGGGCATCTGTATGCACACTGCTGAGTGTTTGGATTAAAACAAAAAAAAAAAAAAAAAAAAACCCCACAACTCTCTTTTTTTAATTTTTATTTTGATACACACACACATGACTCCATGTGGTATTGTAATAATCACAGATTCTTTTGATGTCCCAGACTTGAAATAAGGGCTCTCAACAAGGGCGTTCTTCAAACTGCTAATCTCTCAAAGGTAGTAAAAAAGAAAAAAAAAAAAAAAAACGAGGAGGAGGAATAAAGAAATGAGAATAAGCAACGTGGGGAAATGAAGAGAGAGAGAGAGAGAGAGAGAAGGAAGGAGAGGTGGATGGCGGACGACGAGATCAGTGAGAGTGGGCCGGACTGGTGGAGGGACGGAGGGCAGAAATAGGAAAATGAATGAAAGGAAACGCGATAAGAACTCTTGCTTTTGAACTTGAAGAGTTTAATTTGAAATGTCAGGGCTACCCCCCCCCCCCCTTACCCCCCCCCCATCCCCCCCCCCCCTCCCCCCCTTACCCCCCCCCCCCCCCCCCCCCCCCCCCCCGTACCCCCTCCCTCCTTGCTGCACTCCATCTCCTCTGGAGTCCCTGTTGTGCAGTAGTGTGGATTAAAATAATTAAACAGGCTCTGTTTTAATTAAGACAATAAAGCCGAGAGTCTCTAGGTGAGACCTGGAAGAGATTGTGAGGGAAAAGCAATAGAGTGGTGGTGGGTGGAGGAATGGGGGTGGAGGAGGGGGGTTGATAAAGAAGTCCAACGTGAGATGATAGGCGGTGCACGGGGAGACACCCTGTCTTCATTATTTATCTGTCTCGTCTATTTCAAAGCACGAATGTTACAGATTGTTTTGCGCTGGCTCCTAATTTGGACCCAAGTCTGGATTTGTGTGGCAATAAAATGTGCACGTTTTACAGTAAAAGCTGCTGCATTTCACCGCAGTAATGGAAGCAGTAAGACATGACCTCACAGTGTTTTGACCACCGTCACTTGAACAGTTCAGAACTTTGAAAATGACTTCAGATGTATTAGTTGAGTTGTGGTAATTCAATGTATTTTCTACGTTCATACAGTGGTTTTGGATTTTATTTGACATTTTTTTTTTTTTTAATCACACACACACCAACTTAATCAGTGTGTGTGTGTCTGTGTGTGTGTGCGTGCGTGCGTAACGGAGGCATTTAAAGGCGGATTCTCTTCCGGACTGAGCGTGAATGCGTAAACGCGCCTCACGCCGCCTCTCCATCCATCCGCCTACCTTCGGAGGGCGCGCGCGCTCACTCGCTCGCTCGCTCGCTCGCTCCGCTTTCCCCACGCAGCGGGATTGCGCACGCGCGTCCTCATTCCAGCCCCTCGCTAATGAAATATTTATTTATTTCTTGGAGAGAGGAGGGGGCGCCAGGTGGCGGGGAGACCTAAATGAAATGTCATATCTCATCGTGTCTCCCCGTGCGGCGGGAGGACAGAAGTAATAGAAGAACAAAATTGCTACTGAATTATATACGTGGGATTCACAGAGGGAGTGAGAGGAGGTGAAGCCGGAGAGGAGCGGGTCATTTATTTATTTATTATATATTTTTTTTTATGTTCGGGTTTCGAACCTCCGACTCCCGTTACGCCCGCGCACGCAGCCATGCCAAAAAGTGAGCTTCCACTGTGGCGTAACATCAGCGATCTTGACACACCAGAGAGACGAGCTACTGCTTATCAGGTGGTAGCTGTTATCACTGCACAAAGGACACGCGCACACACACTCACGCAAACACGCACGCACGCACTGTGCTCCGCCACCAACCTGCGGGAGATTAGAGCTTCTTAATCTTCTCTCCGGAGTTCCTGCGTGGCACAAACATGCGCGAGCTCCCGCTCAAATGCAATGTGTTGTTTCTTAATTGGATACCCACGAGAGGTCATTATGGCGAGCAATGAAAGATTTGCTGGAACATCTTTTTTTTGTTGTTGTTGTTGTTGTTGATGACAAACAGAAGAGGAGAACTCTTGCTTCGCTCCCTCACAGCGACCTGTCACCTTCAAGCTTTACTGCTGCAGACTGACTGGTGCTGAAGGATCCAATCAGTCCTCACTGGAAAAATGCCTCAAGCAAATTAATTCTAATTATTATTCAGCATTTTAAGATGATTTGATTTAATTGTTTTCTTGGACGAGTTTGTGTTGCACCTGGACGCTGGGATCAGGGATGTTTACACGCCGATGTGAACATGTGCAGATAAGTCCATGAAACACGCGTGTGTAATATGTTGCCATGTAGCAGTCGCTGCTATGTCTGTTTAACAGCAAAAACTCGACAAAAAGAAAAAACTGGGCTGTCTCTCATGATGGAGCGGCGCACCAGGAGGTGTAATGCAAGGCCACACCTGGAGATCCACTGCCTTCCTGTTCGTTCACGATTGGAAACTCAAAAGAAACCAGGCAAGATAACGAGAAGGCAGCTGTGGAGCTGTGAAATCTGGTTCATCCCTGGGAACCACTTACTGCTGCTTGAAGGTGGCGTGTTCACCAGTTCAAACTATTTTCTGCAAGTATATGCAATAATCGTGCCAGTCAGGAAGGAGACCTTTCTGTGTCTCAGAATGGACCAGACAGAACCTGGAAAAATGGACCAGAACTCCAGCAAAACTACTGTCAGAAGAAGGAAATCTTAAGGGGTTTGAGCCAAAACATTTAGTTTCATAAATAAACGCCTGATAACATATAAAACTGCTAAAAGTGATCAATTTAGAGGGACAGTGTTATATAAACATTAGAACGTCATGTTCCAATGTTATTCCCACTTCAGAAACACACCTGGAGTGTTGCTTTGATTCTTTTATGCACGTCTGAGAAATCCTTTGATCTCCATGGCGACCATTCAGTTGCACAAAACAGTTGGTGGGACCTAGCTCCGCCTTCGAGGCGCAGCTCCTCCTCGGAGGAGCTACAGTTCCCAAACTTCTGAACTTCTGCCTCTTAGATCTCCCCTCCTCCTTGACTCCCTCACTCAGCTCCTTCAGACTAGCCAAAACCAATTAGCAAACACCTGGTGGGATGGTGCAGTCGCCGAGCTCATTCGATCTACTTCTAAGTGCAATGCTAGTAAAATTGTTGTTAAGGGGTTGATAGAGGAGCCATGTTGTGATGATTCCTGATGGATTCAGAACGAGCCGGAGTTTTTAAAGAGACACGGGACCAATTTTGAAGCATTAAATTACAAAGTCAAATTTCTTTTAAGTCATATTTGATATATACATTACTCAAGGTAACATAGTTACTTTATTATCCTAAAAAAAATGACACTGTTTGTAATGATGCTGGCAACTTATCTTTATATAACCCAGCATGAGCGAATGCTTGTAGTGTATGAGAACATGCTGATAAATCTGCATAGCTTTGGTTGCTGTCTCTATTCAGAAGATCCTCTTTTGGTCCTGCAGTGTCTCCTGTTTCTTATTATGAGCGCGTCCTCCCCTGACCCCGGGAACCTTTCTCGCGACCCTAAATGTCTGCACTGCAGGTGCAAAAACACAGCGACGGACAAACAAACAAGCTGTGAAAACAAACAGTGGCTAATGAATGGACAGCTGCTCTGGAGCTCAGGCGGGTTCCCTCTCCATTAAGAGTTAAATGCTTCTTTACGGCTTTCCCTGGGGGAGCCGGGTGTGAAAGTGAAGATGCGGCTCCAGCACCCGAACCTTCAGCAAGGCACAAGTCAGACTCGTTCCCTAACCTGTTTTCAAGACGGTTGTAAATTCACACACGCCACCTGAAAGCGTTAGCCGAGTCGCCGCTGCAAAGCTTTTCTCAGCTGCGAACACTTCCACTGACTGAGAAACGCGGAAAAGCTCGTTCACGAGGCGAGTCATTCAAAAAAAACGTCTTTGTCACAATCGACACGGCCGACACAACCACCGCACAACCTAAAGGAAAACAGTAATCTTGTTTTCAGCAGCTGTCTTTCCATTAAGCAAATATATTTTCCAATGTCAAATTGTGCAATTATGTGGTCAGTGGAAACGCAGCTGCTGAGAGCAAATACTTTAAAGTGCTGCTACGACGGTATGAATAATGTTGATGCTTTTGCGCCACATCAACGCTGACTAGACCAAATCGTTGCCAGACGCAGCTGAAGTTGAGTCGAGCGACAGCTTTCCAAGAACTTCCTGAAAACAACACACATCTCTTCTAAGATGAGGAGATCGCAATCTTGCTGGGAGCAACACAATGTGCACTGAGAACGTTGTCTCCTTTGATTGACGTATTTCAACATCCCAAAACCTGCGACCTCTGACATCTGACGGCGCTCCGTCTTCGTTGACATTTCGCGGAGAAAGGAAGTTGCGTTCAGCGTCTGCTTCAGAGGTTTCTGTTGCTTCCTTCTCTGGTCCTCGTTGCAGCGCCGCCACAGGCGACGAGGGAAACGGGGTTTCTGAGAGGGTTTGGTTTTTACTGTCCACATTGTTCCCCTTCACAGACATACAGTACCTCACCTGGACTCTACAGGATAAATGTCAAGTTAAAGTTGAAAAAGTTCTGAAGGTATTTCTCAGGGTTTCTCTCTTTTTTTTCGTTTTACTGCAAAACAAACCGCAAACAGGCATCGTAACAGGCACCCGCAAACCTTCAAGACCCTCTGCAGCCGTCAAACTCCACTAACGGCCGGCTAACAGTGCAAAATCTCCCTGCAGAGACATATTTGAGTGCCTTTTTTTTGTTTGTTTGTTTTTTTTTATGAATGGCTGAATAACACCACACACTCCATCAGACAACACTTCAGGCTGGAATCAGCGATGAAAAAAATATATATAAATAAAAAGAAACTGGAGCTATTTTTGGGCCTGGAACATGAGAGTGAAATGAAATTTGTTGAGGAGGAATATTGCGTTGCGGTATTCAAGCCACAGGCTGAATAAAGTATGAGACCAACAGCACGGGATGAGAATAGCAGAATAATGCAATCATCCTTAACTGCAGGCCAGTTTTAGGTTCCGAGCCGTTCGGCCGCTGACCCGTCCTGAAGTGGGGATTATTTGCACACAGTGGAAGCGTTTTACTTTATTTCCCATAATGCATATGCTTTCCATGCAGACATTTAATATTCATAGCTGTGAAGAGCAATATTTTTCTCGTACACTCACATCCTGGCGCAACGTGTGATAAAACGCTGTCGCTGAGGTTCGAAGGGATATATTGCCAAATAAAAATGCAAATAAGATGTAATTACAGCAAATAAAGCCCGATGTGCCGCAAAGGTTCTTTGTGACAACCTATAGCTTCTCTGCGTCTCGGGCGTTCATTGTGTTAGTTGACCCAACGTGACCTGACGCTGCAGCCGCAGATGACAGCGAACGCCGCGGAGGCGATAACTTGGGTTTTTATGAGTAATATCTCTGGGAATCCACGTGAAAACCGGGTTCCTAATGAAGCTGCCTCTGCACAGCGTACGCACGAGTCCCGCATTTGTTCACTGGAAGGAAGGATGGATGCGAACACGAGGAATTAAATGCTCACAACAATGAGAAGCAAATGAAATGAGAGGAGTCCTGCCAGAAAGTTAGCGAGTTCATTTAAAATCTGGTCTTTGAACTGAAAGGCTTTGAACTTCCTAAACAAGGGGTGACATTTGGGAAGATTTGATTTTCCATTTTTATGCCAGTTATTTGACAAAGCAACATATATATCAACAGTCAACAACAGTCAACCACTTTCAAATTGGTCTTACTGTTAGAGAACAGGCAAAAGAAAGGACAAAATGACGTCTGTTTTGTATCAGTACGTATTTTTATTTATTTGCTTAAAGGGGAAGTTTATTGTAAAAAGGATGTTTTTTAAAGGTGCATCGTGCTCCAATGTCGTTCCCTCCTCAAAAACGTGTCTGGCATGTTGTTTCGATTGTTTCATACATGTTAGAGAAATACTTTTAATCTCCCATGGCAACCATCCAGCTGTGCAAAACAGCTGTCTGAGCGCGCGTTGGCAGTTCCACTTCGGTCAGAAATCTGGGCGAGAATCTGTTTTACAGATCAAAAATGAATGTTCAAGACGACCCCAAGGCCAGCGAGCTGTAACTCATGACGACGTATCAGAGCCACTGCGGGATATAGAGGAGTACATTCCTGCCAGAAATATCCGGAAAATATCTGGAAAAGTCAAACATTTTCGAGAGAAAACTCAGAACTTTTGAGATTAAACTCAGAAAGTTTTTAGAGCGGAGGGGAGAATAAATTTATGAGTTTCAAAATTTTTTGACCTTTGAAACTTGGCAAATTTCCAAAAGTCAAAAATTTTCACATTTCTGAGATTCATTTCTAAATTTGAGTTTTTTTTTGTTTTTTTTTCTTTCAAGTTTTCCACTTTTCAAACCAGAGATTCTTTGTCAGGAAAATGACTAAAAACTAACCTCAAAATTGCTGAGAACTTTATCACAAATGTACTCATTTTCTTTTCTATCTACAAAGGCCACAGTACGACATCGTAGCGGTCGAAGTAAAGGCGCTTCCGCAAACTGAATACAAATGCAAATGCTTTTGTAAGATACCTAAAGCAAAACTAATCCCATGATGCACTGATTCGACGTTAATGTCTATGTTTTTGTCATGCCAGTTGTTTTTTTGTTTTTTTTTTCCACACCTGGCTGAAATCTTGCAATAAAAGATGCATAACAACGGTGAAATATGGTTTTGTAAAACACCCTCCAGCATCTGGTTTCCCTGTTTTGGCGAAATGCGCCTGCCTCCTTGTTTCCTGAATTAAGTCGGGGAGGAGCGAAGCCAGGCTGGCGGCTCACCTCGGTCTGGCTGCAGAGCTGGTAATAGCAGCAGGCATGTGGGAGTGTTTAATGGAGAGTGGAGTCATTTGCGCTTTTTAATGATGATTAGAGGAGGAAATTGGCTCAGATTTACAGTGTCACTCACCGCTAAGACAGAGAGGGGAGAAAATAGAATAAAGGCGTCTAAATTGTCTTTGTGTGCGTGCGTCTCTCGGTGTGGGTGTGTGTGCCTGAGCCTGTACACAGGTGTGAGACAGAGAAAGAGACCCGTAGCGTGCGAGTGACCCCCCTCACACACCCGTCCGCCCACACACTTCCACACCTCCACTTCCAGAGGAAATGTATCACTTAAACCAACTGCAGCTCAGCTCACAGAACCTAATGAATCTGGACTCAATTTTACGCTTAGCTGCCCTTCACTTTGACACACACACGCACACACACACACACACACGCGCGCGCGCGGACTCACTGGGTTACACTCACACTCAAAATACTGAGGCGGTCCTACCTATAGCAGGGTGGGGAGTCTTTGTAACATAAAGGGGAAATTGGAAAATTGTGATTACGCCACTGATTGGCAGAAAGTTTCCTTTTATTTTCAGTCTTTTCGGTCCTTCTCATCAACACTTTATTCTCCTTTTGGCTTTTCGTTTATCCGGACGAAGAACTCTGGCTTTTCCGTGTCTCCTGGAAGTCTGGGGCTCACATTTTGCTCCACAGATAAAGTTATTTTACACATGAATAGAGGAGTGACGTTGATGAATGTCAATAAAATATATATTTAAAGGTAATTCCCTTAATTTTTTTTTTTTTCCCTTAAAAAGTTACCCTGGTCTCCTGACTGAGTGGGCATTGCTGTCAAAAATGAAAGACATCATGCCTACAAGCTTCTGTGTGTGTTTGCGTGTGTGTGTGTATTTTCTGACCCATTTGGGGTCAGAAAACAATTATAAAAAAAATATGCTAAAAACAAATTGTTTTTAGCATATTTTCTTCTGTAGCATATTTTCTTCTATGCACATGAACATGTGACAGGAAGAAGCTGGAATTGAACATATAACCTTCCAATAGCAAGACAACTCCTCTACCACTGAATCGTTTCTTCTGGAAGCCCTCAGCAAGTAGAGAACATTCCAAACAGCTGCAAACACGGGCAGGTCTAAAAGTTCAAGAACGTTCCCGTCAAAGGCAGACAGTAAGATGCTAGAAGAAGACTCCAGAAACCACCGAACCGTCACCACAGGTCCTGCAGTGAACATACCTGCTTGTACAGTCAGAAAGAGATTCCTCTTTTAAGGGAGACGTGAAACAACTGAAACAGTGGCTGGTACTTTTGTCTTCAAACCCCCAGACCCGGCAGGGTCTTCCTGCATGGAGTCTGGATATGTGGGTTCTCTCAGGATTCCTGCCTCAGACCAATGACTTTTCTGCATCCAGCAGGTCTTTTTTAAGTGGTTCTCAGGAGAGTGCGTTTGAGAGAGACCGCGGTTGCTGAGTTGTTGTGGGCTGGTGATCCGTCTCTTCCGGTGAGTGCTGCAGATGGACAATAAGTGAACGGATGGACTGATGGGAGGTGTATGGGAAGAAAACATTTGCTGCCTGAAAAACAGACATTATGGCCAGACTTAATTTTGCCTGACAGGATCAACATTCGTCGATCGCAATCTGTCAAGCAACTCCTGACCAGTAATGTTTCCTTTCGTTGTTAAACAGCCACTTCTGTAACAAACACTAATAAGAAGGGACTTTTATGAGCAGCAGAGCAGCAAGTTACCTCCAAGTTTTAGTCCTCCATTTTTCTCTTAAACTTAAGAAAGGTGTGAAAAAACTTCTCACTTTCGTACGGATGGAAACATATAGAAAATTCTCAATGTATTAATGAATAAGTGTGTTCCGTTTTAGTAGTGGGTAGCTCGTTGGTCATTTTATAAGTAGCTTCCAGGCTGAAAAAGTGTGTGCACCCCTTTTCATGGACAATAAGGAGACCAGAACAACGGACAGGTTTAGCATGAAACAAGTGCAACTTTCCAGGATGAGAATCCTACACCGACTGCGCAGCATGGAGGTGGACGTTTCGCGGCAGGAGAACCTGACTCGAGCAAAACATGAGATCCATCTGTTAGAAAAAAAAAAAAGAAATCCTGTCCACGGCTTAAAGTCTCCTCTCATTACGTTGGCATTGTTCAGAAACTATTTTTGTTCCCTGAATTGTCTGAAAACTATAAAAGTGCCTGAATTAATATCAAACAGTGACACTATTCTGAAACCTGGTTTCAGCCTTATAACCAGCACAGCAAAAAAAAAAAAAAGAAAAAAAAAAAAAGAAGTTTTCGGAGATAGTCGTTGTTATTCGGGCTAAAATGATACCGTCCGCTGTTAATTGTAAGCAATCGTCAAACAATTTCAACTCAGAAAAGCAACACGTCACCTCACATTACTGGAATATGTTCCCACTGGCAAACTACCGTTATTGAATACAGCACTAACAGAACCAGATGTACTTCCTGTAGTCGTCTACGTCTGCGATGTCACTCCAAACAGCCTAATCAACACAAACGTCTTTTGAGCACAACCACAATAAAAACGGAGCTGTGATGTCTGATGACATCTAGAATGCCTGAAAATCTGTTTCCTGTGTTTTTGTTTGTCGTCAGTCTGCTGTCGACTTGAGTGTATCAGTAGCAAATGTTGTAGTCCAACGCTTTGCAGTTTGGTGAAAACAAGCTGGTCGGGCGCCGAGCTGCTTCCTCACCTCCCACTGTCTGTACGAGACCAGAGATAAAAATACAACTACCCAAAAATAACTCTGTGAAATGATTTGGTTTGAAGCACACGCAGCCTCTATGTAAAATTAGAAGTAAGTGTTTCTGTGTGGTTTTTCAAGCAGCTTTTATTAGCATTTATAAAATCAGCGTGCGCCGTGATTTACTCCATGTGATTCTGAACATGAGCAGCCCTGCTGCTTTTATTGAGCTAAGAATTTGCAGCGAACGTTAAACCCTCCATTAAGATATGCAAAAATAATCTTTCAAAACCTCATTTTCCCATCATGGCTTTTTTGTCGTTCGGTTTTCTCTCCTCCTGCAGAAATTCCACTCCGTTTTTTTTTTTTTTTTTTTTTTTTCCCCCTACCTCTGATTCATAACCCGTACAGCGTGACTCTCGTTCTGCGTTTCCACCCTCCATCCAAACAGCAAAATGCCACTGAAGGAGTCTTGTCTCGTCCCTAAAGGCCAGTTGTCAGGCATAATTTCCATCAGAAAATTAGAAGTTGAAAAGGCTGATTAGATTAGACCATTTCACTCTTTCTCCTCACTTTTATTCTCCCCCGGCTGTCTGTCTTTAGTTTTTTTTTTTTATGATCACAGAATGAAGAAAAAGGGGCTCAAATGTATGTAACAGAAAGTACAATTTGGAAAATTGGACATCAACGTGTGAGGGCAAACTGGCTCGGTAATATTGTGAAGTTTCATTTTGAAATTGGGTCTCTGTCTCTTTAAGAAACTCCTGCTCTTTCTGAAACTCTGCCTTCAGGAAGTCAGAGCAACATGGTTCCTCCATTCACCCTTCAACATTTTTACCAGAGTTGCACTAAGAAGCAGCTCCTAAAATGAGCTCGACTGCTGCTCAGGTCCAGCAGGTGTTTGCTAATTGCTGCTGGCTAGTCTGAAGGAGCTGATTGAGGAAGTCATGGGAGAAGGCATGGAAGAATGAAAGCCACTCTTCATGTATGTTTTTGATGAAGGAATAACACTGCAACAAGTAAAGTTCAAGAAAGCAGATTTTGCATAATCCTGCCCCTTTCAATAATTTGGAAAAAAAAAAAAAAAAAGGTGCAGAGCTGGCATATTTTTTAAAATATAGATACAACTAATGCAGATTACAGGAGTATCTTTTAAAAAATGTTATCTTTGCATGGAATATATCCCGTATTAAATTTTCACAACAGTGACACAAATATTAGTAATATTTATTTATCTAAATTCAATGTCTCTTCATATCTGTTAGCTTTGCCTTAGCTGTTTTTACGTCTTCTTCCAATTTAAGTCTGACTAATTAAAAAAAAAAAAAAATTATTCATGTGTTGTTTTCTTCTCAATTATTACAGATGCTTTGGTGCACGAACAAACATAAAGCGTTATTTCTTCTGCTTCGCGAGTTGTAAGCAAACTGTCTGAAAAAGCGTGTTTCCTTCCAGCAGTAGTTCTGGACCTTTGACCTTATCTAGAAATGACACTTGGACTTTTGAATATGAGGTTTGAGAACTCTTGCCTCGGAGGTGAGTAAAGAAGAATGTTTGACCCAGGTACATAAACCACCAAAGTCTTATTTTCTGTTTATTTTCTGTTTCCAGTCCCTACACACACACACACACGCACACACACACACACATCCACACTGCCTCGTACTTCCCTCACAGCTCCAGCAGAAACAGACAGAAGCATCATGTAAACCCAGATTTGTTTGGATCTGTTCCCTGCTCTTTGGCTATCCTCTGATATGCCAGTGTTAGTGTTGTTGTTTTTTTTTTTCTTCTTCTTCTTCTTCTTCCCACCCGTCCACACACACTCATCCACACACACACAGTGCATGCCAACTGTTATGCTGCCCCAGCCAGGATGACCATGTGTTGATGTACCCTTCACATGTCTCCATCACAGCAGCGGAGCGTCTGAAAGGACGAAAGCGGCTTCGTTTCTGTCCACCTTAAAACTGCGCAAACTGGAATTAAGGAAATAAATTTGCCTCATGGAGACATGCCAATTTTGAGAAAATAAAAATAAGCACTTTTTCGATAAAAATAAACATGTTACATTAGGATGAGGTGGTTTTCTTCGGACATACCAAAATTAGTACATTTTTCAAAACTGCCATGGAAACACATTTTTGCGTCACGCAGGTCATGAGATCAACAACCGGATTTAACTACAGGCAGAAACCAGGAAGAAGACAACAGGAATTAGTTGGAGGATGATGGTGCAGCATGATTTTTTTTTAATGACTCATCATGTGAACAAACTTCTTCACGTGTGATTTTAATTGTGTTTCTTATTTAATGGAAATGCAGCCATTGTGATTTTTGAGATTTTCCAAATAAGAACCAGGTTTTATGCACATTTGTAATGGAAAAGCTGATGGTTCCATTGACCAAATAGTTGTGTAAATTGGAGTTCCCAGAATAAATTTGTGTAAAGAAGCTGCACTAATTTTCAAAAAAACGTTTTTTGAAGGATGAGGGTTTTTCTACCAAATCAAAATTTGTGTATTTTGCAAAACTAATATGGAAACACATTTTTTTTGCATCACTCGAGTCACATGGCCAACAGCGGATGTCACTACTGGCAGAAACCATGAAGAAGACGACAGGAAGCGGTCGGAGTATGACAGTGTAGCGTGTTTCACTCATTGTGTGAACAAGCACAACATATTGATTTTAACTGTCTCTTATGTAATCTTAACACCAAATTTGCCAAATTCTGTAGAATTTTTTGCAACATTAGCCCAAATTCAGCAAAGTTTTTCCACATTTGTAATGGAAATGTCTGTTTTCGTTTGGAAACTTCTCTCCTTGCGCCTCAAAAGGTTTTTATGACATTGACCATTGATATCAATAAACTACAACTGATTTTATGCATTTATGCATGCTGACACGGTGCATATACATATGTATGTACACATATGTCTAAAAGTATTATATATAAAGCCTAACCTCCAAGAATCAACAGAATAATTGAAATATTTTCGACCTGATGAGGTCTGGCCTGCCGGCTGGGACGGTTGCGAGGGCTGCGTTCCCCGGTTGCTAGGGGGAGTAAATCATCTGCCTTTATTTGATTTCAGTTCCAGATATGAAACTGTTACTGTGGCGATTAAATGTCTTCCAGCTTAGACACCTTGAGGGTGCAGGGGTTGGGTGGTGGGGAGGAGAAAGCAGAAAAGCAAGCGAGTGAGAGAGAAAGAAAGAGCGAGATTAATCTGAGAGAGGAAGGAAAGCAGAGAGGCCCCTTAAGAGGAATAAATACGAGGAAAAAGGTTGGGATGATAATGACGCCTAAATGCAGAAAACAAAGTGTACTGTTTGCGTAATAAGAGCGAAATGTTTTCCTACACTTGCATGTCTCAGATGACTGCAGCGCTTCCCTCCTGACGACCGACAGGTCTCTCTCTGTGTGTGTGTGTGTGTGTGTGCGTGTGCGTATGCGTGTGTGTGTGATGCCGTCATGCTAGCGTGGAAGCACTGTTTTCCAACGCGTTGACAGGCTTGTATCCCAGAGAGCATGTAAATGTTCCAGAGTTGTTGATACGGAGATGTCTACCGAGTCACGGCGAGGGCACGGGGGTCCGCCCACGCGCCGGGGCTTTCTCGTGTGAAAGGGAACCAAATACTCCTACTGACACACACATGACGGTAAACAGAGAACGACATGAGCAAATACGAGCAGAAGACGTATCGGAGAGAGAGCAGCCTCGTCTTGAGTGCTGTTGGCACAACCACTGCTGCGTCAAAGTCAAACACTTGGAAGAAACACTGGGAAGTTAAAGTTGCATACAATGCTGACCAGGGCTGAACAGATACACTAATCTCACAATACGATATGCAATATTCTGCTCATGAGGCAATATATATATATATATATATATATATCACGATATTCAGCAACCAGTACGATTTGATACATTTTTAAGAATTTCTGAAAGATTTTAGAGGGACAGAATGATTTTGGTGACATTTTGTGACTGTTTCATAGACTTGGATCAGATTAATTGAACTGATGGTGTAATACTGGTGTAATAAACGTTGTATTTGTCATTTTCTTTGTTTAAATCTTAATTGTGTGGCTTTGCTTTTGGTTATGCAGAAAATGAACCTCTTTTGTCTTATTCACTTATATCAGATAATCTAATTTATCTCATTTCATTATTTAATTAATTGTTAGTGGCTGTTTCCTTTCATGTCATTTTTAATGTACACGTGCAAATTGGAACACGAGGGATTTGAGTAGGACTTCATGTATTGATACTCACGGATGGAAAATCGATTTTTTAAAATAAATATCGTAGAATCGATAAAATTACACTGGCCTAATACTGATGAGGGATTTTGTGGTTTTGCATATTTTTCCAAATTGTCCACTGACGTCCTCCTAGAGGATGATTCAGCACAGGCTCATCGAGAAAGACTTCAGATTACGTGCTTACCGTATCGTTTACGCTGATAAAAATCTTATCGCGATAAGAATTTTGATTTATTGTTTCAATTAATTCCAATTTGTTCAATGAGAGTATCAATAAGTTTCAATGAATTTGAGAATAGGATCCAATGCAGCGACTGTATGTAGTTCAGTGATAAAATCACACTTCTTTATTTGACTGGTGTGCAAAAGAAGAGTACGACAAACGGTTATGTTCCCTTACGTGGTTTTATCCGATTAGTCATCAGAACAAACAATGGAATAATCGATTGCTAAAACAATCGTTAATTGCAGCCAATTAAGACGCAGATTTCTTAATATCGTCCGAAGACAACCAAGTCAGTTCAGTTTTATTGGAGAATTTTGCTGTGACTCATGTGTCCCATGGGCCGGACATGTCCAGCTGAAGTTTTCTCTTTAACCAACGAACATTGCTGGTAACACCAACCTTCTCGATCACGGTGACAGCGGGGTGGGCGGAAATGAAATGGTAAGAGAGGCGACAGTGGACCACTCGCAACACTCCAAATGAAGAGCCTGAAAACCGTTTGGTGTCGAGCACCATAGAAAGACCCGTGTTGAATCACGGCCCTCGTTTTGACAGGTTTGCGTCCTCAGCTCACACTCGTCGTGTCAGAAAGAATGATGGATGGGGCCACTGATGGGCCAATGGCGGCATGAGTGGATCTGTGTGTGGCCTAATGCAACACGGTGTTTTAAGAGCAGTCATTTTTTTTAAGATGGAGATGTAAAAATTCAATAATTTATCCCTCATCAAAAGCCAAGTTTTGGGTGTATAATACGTTTTGTTCTGTTCTGCTGGACATTAATTGACAAAGAGTGATGTGTTGTTATAACAACTTTACCGGCATGTTTGTTTGTCTTATATTTTAAGAGTTATCGAGATAATTTCCTGATGTTGATTTCAGGATTTTGTCTGGGGCTCATTTGCTTTCAAGTTTAGCTGCAATCTGAGCAAAAAGCAATTGTGTCCAACAAAAATATTGTATTTTTTTGCTTCTCCGGTTGATGTAATAATCACATGTTGTGGAAGCTCAGGTAAGTGAAGTGAAAAGGATCATGGTGGGTTTTTCTGGCGGAAAGTACACTTCTCTAATTGCCTTAAACCTGTTTCTCCCTCCTATCACTCAATACCCCTGCAGTTTGTGTGTACACCCGTGTGCGTGTGCATGCGTGTGTGCGTGTGTGTGTCCATGTGTGTGATTTGGCGTGTGTGTCTTCCACTGGTCAATAAAGCGTGTGCTAAAAGGGAATTGGTTGTTTTTCCTCAACTTGACACGTTAAATGCAGT